>MINK01172265.1:2732-27955 GCA_001735545.1 Phormia regina
TGTTTTGCACTATTTTTTGTTGGTTGTTTTTTTTTTTTTTTTTTTTTTTTTGTCGTTAAAGGTTAAAAATATTTTAGGCATGTTATAAAAAACATCATCACTATTGATTTGATTGTAAATAATTATATATTTTTGTGGTTTTCAATAAATATTTCAATATTTTAATATTTTTTTTTTTTAATATTTTTGTTTTGTTTGTAGATTAAAAAATATTTGTTTTTATGTTTATTTTCTTTTGTTAATAATAATTTGTGTATGTCTCTGTAGTTTGTTTGAATTTTTTTTGTTTGTTAATTATTTATATTGGTACTATTGTTTGTTGTTGTTGTAGTTAATAAATTGGAAGAATCGGTATTCTTTTACCCTGAGCCTTTTTTAGTTTTACTGTTATTTTTGTTAATTAATTATTGTTTTATTTTCTTTTATATATTGCTATTGCAAATAAAATTTTTATGGTTAAAATAAATAAATATTTTGTTAAATATTTTATTTTCTTATTATTTTGTTGTTGTTTAATGTTCTTCTGTCTTTTAGTTTTTAATAACTTTTGTTTTTTATTAAAATTTTTTCTTAATAATTGGGTTTAAAGTAATTCAATTTGTACGTTGCTTTGTTTATTTTTTTTTTCTCTTTTTTTATATATAAAAAATTTAATAACAAAAAATCATAAGTGTGTAATTAAGTTCGAAAAAAGTTTTACCCGAAATAAGAGCCAAAAATATTTATAATTTCTGGAAATTGTTGTTGTTATTTTTATTTAGTTTTTGTTTGCCGAAACTTGCTTTTTTGTTGTTTTTCCCATAAAGAATTTATTATTTTGATTGGTTCAAAAGAGTTTGGAATTTGGTTTTTTGTCTATGAAATTGGATTTTGAATTTGAGAAAATTTAAATTTTTATTGATTTTGATATTTTTTTTTTGTGTGCCAAAGCTTATTAAATTTTGTTGTTAAAAATTACATTTTTAACTTTTTTTTTTTCAATTTAGAATTTTTTTTATATATTTTTAAATTGGTTATACAAAAAAACTGAAAAATTTATTTTGGTTTTATTTATTTCTGATTTTTTTATGATTATTATTAACGTAAGTTTCTTAGATTATTGATTATATTTTGTTTTTAAAAAATATCATTATGCTTATTGACCTTGTTCAGTTTTTTTTTTTTATAATTTTTTATTTTATTTAATAAATTCGATTTGATGTTTGAAGCATTTTTATAAAAAAAGGAATTTTGAATTAAATATTTAAATAATGGTATTATTAAATTTGTCAAAACATATATTATATTGTATGATTATTGTTAACTGACATGCCAAACTGTCAGTTGAAATAGAATGTTAGCCATTAACATTTTCTATTTTAATACATTTTTATAGAATACATATTATTAAATTTGTCAAGTGTTTTCTTTAACAACATCAATATATATTGCGAATTTGAAAAAATGAGCACTGCTAGTACAGTAAAGAAAAAACTTTAATAGTTTTTTAAAAACCAAAATTTTTATTAAATAAAAATTAAACATTAGGAGCAGTCGATCAATTCGACTTCAATATTGTCATTCAAACCAAATGTAGGGAGCTTTTGTATAACAATATCGAGTATTAATTAACTAGTTTTAGGGGTGATTAATGTTCGATATTATTATTTATTTTGAAGAGAAAATGTTAAAGATTTCTAATGATTTCAAAATAAGTTTTATATCAAAGCTTACATTTTTACAAATAAATATTAGACAATTTAATAGGTTTTGTTTTCAAAACGAATTACACTCTTGAAATGTAAATTTACATAGTACATAGTACATAAGATATACATACATATAAAATTTTGTTTTCAATATGAATTAAATCCTTCCAACGTAAATTTACATTCTATGAAATTTAAATATCTTATCAATTAAATTAAAGAAATTTCAGTATTAATTTCGGTCTTTCTTAATATTAATTAATACACGATTTGACTTTGAAATTATTTCAAAATAAATTCTAAATACTATGATAATTGTTTTAAAATAAAAACTGTAAATATATAACGAAAATAAATAATAATAAAAAAAATTAAAACTTTGAGAAAATTTTGAACTAGATTAAGGAGAAGACTTTGTTTTAGAAATGTAAATTTACATACTTTGAAATTTAAAAATCTTTGATTGGGAGACAAAGAGAACTAAGAGTTCTTAAATATTTCCAGGGCTATTTAGTGCTCATTATTTTGGTAAATTGTTAAATATATGGAAACTTTTTTACATTTTTGAAATATTAAAATGTAATAATAATTTTTAATAAATAAAATCATCAATTATTAGGCTTCTTGTTTCGAATTTAATTAAACATATATATTAAATATGTATGTTTAGTTGTTTTATAGAGGCACTATAAGCTATTTTATTATAATTAATTTAATAATATGTTTTTTATTTGTTTGGTTTTTAAAAAATATTTTCTTAATTATTTATTATATATGTATATATATTTTTTTGTGTAAAATGCTTCACTTAAATACAAATATACAAATTTATGAAATTTTTTCTTTAAGAAATGCAACTGCCTGCGGTACGCTAATGATATTTTTTATTTTTTTGTTTTTTAATTATTTTCCTGTTAATTTTTCTTTTTTTAATTAATATAATTATATTTGTTTATGTAGGGTTTTTTAATAAAATCGTGCACTACTTTTTTATATTTAAATAAAAAAGAAAAAAGAAAAATTGTATTTTTCTAATTTTAAACAAAAACCAACAAAAAATTATTTTTACTTAAATATTCTTTTATATAAATATTTTTTTTTTTCATTCGTAAATTACATTTTAAGAATAATTTTTATTGGTAAAATATACTTTTTATTTATTTATTTATTTATTTTTTTTGCAGTTTTTAAGATAAATATGTAATTTTATATACGTATGTATGTAAGTGTAACTTGCATTTAAATTGTTTATAATGATGAGTGTATAATATAATAAATTGTATTTTGTTTTTTGGGTATTTATATTATTATATAAATTATGTTCTTTTGGATTTTAAATTTATTAGTTTTTTTGTATATGCAAATGTTACTTCAAGTTCTAAAAATAAATTTTCTATTTTATTTTTCTTTATTTTTTTACTGATCTACGGCCTTAAATTTTATTAACAAGATTCAGATCAATCTCTTTGTTAATTTGTTAAGGTTGGGGTAAATTTCTCTTAATATGAAAAAAGAACTTTTATGTTTTAAATTGTTGTTGTCTTGTCATTTCTTAAGAAATATTAATTTTGTTTTATATTTATTTTTTTTCCTTGATATACTATATATAATATTTTTTTTATTTATTTTATTTTCAACTGTATAAATTTTATTTCATAATTTTGGGCCAAAAATTTTATTTGTAAGTGTATATTTTTAATAAATTTTATTTTTTCAACTATTTATTGCTCTAAAATGCTATAACTTTGTTTTTTTCGGATTTTTGTTTTTTCCAAAAAATGATTAATTTTGTTTAATGCCTAAAGGTTTTTTTTTTTGGTAAAATTTTTTCTAAAAATTTTAATTTAGCGTGTAAGTTTTTTTTTTCGTTTTTTATACTAAATAAAAGGATTTTAATTAAATTTTGATGATTTAACAAGGCAACATATAGTTTAAACACAAAAGTTAACAAATCAGAATATTTAATTTCATTCAAATTAAAACTATATATTTTATTTTTCAAATGTAATTTAAAATTATTTAAATTTTTGTATAAAAAGCCTAAATATGTTTTATTTTAATATATTATTTCGAGATTTATGAGTAACTTTAGTAAATTTTGTTTTTAAATAACAAAAAAAAAAAAAAATGGCTTGAAACAAAAACAAATTTTCGTTGTAAATTGGGGAACCAAATATAAGGAACTTTAAATTAAAATTATTATTAAAACCAACACAAAAAACTAAAAATTAAAATAATAATTTATAAGGAACTGAATAAAACAAAATATTATAAATTTAAAATAATTTATAATCATGATGAATGATTTTATGATATTTTACTTAGTAATGTTATTAAAAGTAAAATCATGAAATAATGTAAAGCTTTGGGATCGGAAGGAAATGAGGTTTTTATCACGGACAGAAAATATAAGGAACGAGCGGATAAAATTAAATACAGAATTGTATTTAACAGGTTCTATCAAAATACGGAATGATTTTTATTTTATTATTATTATTTTTTTTTTTTTCATTAAAAAATCAATTTTAAAGTTTATTCTTGAGTATTATCGCTCAACTTATAATGTTTTTTATCTGAGCTTTATTTTTTTTTGGTCCCAAGATAAAACTTAATATGAAAAAGTCTTAGTAAAAGAATAATTTTTTTTAATAAATTAAATTTATTCACTAAAAAGCAAATGTGATAATTACGATATCCAATCGAATAACGGCCATTAGGTGATGAGATGAATTTCGTCGATTAATAATAATTTGTGTCGAATTACCGATTAACCGAAATATAGTTTTTTCTGTGTTAAAATTTATTTTTTTTTTTTTTTATTTTAAATTCAAACTAATGTCAACATAATTGCTAAAATGAATGATAGACATTTCTTAAAAAATTAAATAAAATAAATTTTTGAAAGATTATTATTTTACAAATTCTTGAACTTGTGATCCCATAAAGATCATACGACCATGAACATGATAATATATTTGTAACAATAAATGATGTATATTAAAAATACTGATTAAGTCAAATTTTCTGAAACAAATCGGTGATAGAACGATAGAACTAGAACGGTTATTAACCGATTAATATGAAATCCCGATTAATTGAATGCCATTTTTTTTACTAAACGTCGATTTTTTTACTAAAAAAAAAAAATAATCAAACATATAAAATATTTTTTTTTTTTTTTNNTTTTTTTTTTTTTTGTTTAACAAAAATTGTGTAAGTTTCATTTTTCATATTAAGTTTTATCTTGTGAGAAAAAAACTAAGAAAATAACAATAAAATAGTTCCCAATTCGCAGAGAATATTTAAAATTTAGTGAAAATTCTGTAGTGATGATATCACATTTATTCCTAATTGTGTTAACTCTTTAGAAACGATTTAGACTTTTTAGGCAAAAAAAGAATATGAGAAGAATATGAAGTAAACTAATAACCTCCACAAGGTCTGGGGAAGTCATTGTTACTGACTTAGCATTCCGATTTTTGGATTCTTATAGGTAGGGAATTTTAAGAATTTATCTCCGTTTGTCTGTAACTCTGTTGTTGTGATTCTGAAGATTCCTATTATATTAGTTTTTTTATAGAATTCAGTAAAAATAGCAATATTTTATAAAAACTCCAAATTTTTTAGAAGCGTACTAATAAAAAAAATGCTACGAATTTTCATTTTAAACAAATTTTACAAAAAGTAATTTTTTTAAAATACTAATTATTGAAAAGTAACATAAAAAAATTTGAAATATTTTTGTAAAATGTACTATATTTAGATTTAGCTGCTTGTTTTTAAAAAAGGTACGAACTTTCCAAAATGTTATAAATGTTAAACGTTTTATTTTACAGTTCTAACTTTCTAAAAGTTATAGATTTTTAAATGAAATACATATTTTCAAAATGATTTCAATTAAAAGGAATATACATTTAACATTTGTAATAAAATTAATTCTATTTTCGTAATAAAGAACAAATTTTAAGTTTTTTATAAAAATAATTCTTTGAAAAATTTTAAAAAAATCAGTAAAAGTTATTTGTAAAAAAGAATGCTTTGTAAATTACAAAAAAAAAAAATACTAATTTCTTACATTGAAAAAATCACAAAAATTTATCATTCTCTAATAGTCATATCAAAAAGTAATAATTTTTAAAACCGTCCCTTTATAAGAAATCATTTTTGAAAATATATTTGTATTAGTTTTAGAAAGATTTTATGAATATTATAAATTTAAGTCTTTGAAATTCGATATTTCAATATTTTAAAGAAAAATAAAAGTTACCACATAACAGGAATTTTTATAACTAGGATAAAGCTTTACATTATAGATTTTTCTTGAATTTTGACAAAATGAACACAATGAATTTTAATGATTTTTTTTTATTTATGAATAAAATAATGATGAATTCCAAAAAATAAAAAGCGTAAGAACCAAAATTTTTTAATAGTTTTTTTTATTACTTTTTTTTTAACAGTTTATAAACTAACAAAATTTGTTTAATGTTTATTTTTTAATATTTGAAAATTTTGTTTAATTTAATGGTAACATTACAAATTCATTGTGTATTTAGGGGAAGTGGTTTTGTTTTTTTTTTTTTAATTATTTTATTTCTTCTATTTTTATTTAAATTAAAACAAATATATTTTTTTATTATTAATTAATAATAAAAACTATAACTTAAAAGTAATTAATTGATTTTAATTTAAGAAAAAATAAAAACACATACATAAATTTACAATAAATTTTATAATTAAATTGTAATAAATTTAATTAAGCGTAACAATTAAAAATAAAAAAATATATAAATGAGAAATTTAGAGAAAGAAGACAAAGATAAAAAGTTAATAATAGTAATTATTAAAGACAACTAAAATTAACAGTTTCATTTAGGTTTTATACTCCGATATATTTCTGAGAAAATAATCAATTAAATTAAACATTATATTTCATTGTTTGAACCTTATATATCACGTCTAATTTTTTTTGTTTGCAGTGGAATGTTAAAATTATTTTCTTAAGAGAAATATATGTATAAGTTTAAAGCTTTGGCACAAAAACCTAATATAATAATTTTTGTTTTAAATTAAAAAAAAAGAAAAACTACTAACTAAAAAATTAAAAAGATCAGTTTAATTTTGAGATCTTATCATAAATTTAAATCAGAGAAAAAATAAATTAGATTGTGTGTTGAAAATTTTTTCATTTTTTTTTCATAATATTATCGTCAATTTGTATTATAATTAATTTTATACTTATATCCGAAATTTTTTTGTTTGTTCTTTAAAGGCCGAAAATCACAATTTTGTTTTATTATTTTTTATATAAATTATTATTATTATTTTCTTATTATTATTAAAGATTTTTTTTAGATTTGCCTAAATTGTTTGCAATATTTGTTTTTTCTTATTTAATTTGAAAAAATTTTAACATCACAATATAATACTGAGTCCTAACCTTGTTTGCTTTTATTTGTTTATTTTTTTTTTTTTATTTTTTAATGTTGAATAACAAATTAATTTTATTTTTTTTTAATTTTTGTTTTGTTTTTCTTAAATTTTTCTTTTTTGTTTTAAAGTTAAGACTAAATTTTATGTTTTTAACACTATCACAGCCAAATTTTTATAAGCCAAAGGGTTGTATAAGCCAAAAGTTTTTTTTTTTTTGTTTTTATTATAATTTTTGTTTTTATTATAATTTTAATTTAGAATTTTGAATTTCGAGTCAATTTTAATTTTTTTTGTTTTTTTTTTAATAAATAAAACTTAAAGAAATAAAAAAAAATTATATAATAGATTTTTGTGTTAATAGCTTTTCTTAAAAGAAACTTTAAAATTTTCAAGACGTTTATTAAAAAAAAAAAAAAATTATAAAAAATTTTGAGATCGGGGGTTTTGTATAAAAATTTTGTTAACAATTTTGAAAAAGTTTCTTTAAAGCTTAAAATATATTGTTGAATTATTAAACCTAAATAAAACTGCTGTTATATACTTAAATAAATTTAAAAACGAATCATATCTCTAAAAAAAAAAAAAACAAAAAAATACCAAGTGCTCACACTCTCTTATAAATTTTCTTAATTTGTAAAGAAAATTAATATTTCTGGATATATACAAAATATTTAAAATTTTCCTCTTTAAGAAAAATACTATAAATCTGACAACTTTTCTTTTTAGAAATTTAGGGTTTTATTATAATGTTTTGCTTTTGTATTTTCCCCAGAAATATTATTTTTCTTGTTTTTTTTTTAATCGATTTTCAAAGTTATATTTAAAAATATTTTTTTAAAAAAAAAAAGAAAATTATAAATATTAGCGTTTTATATTGTGCTTGTGTTTTGTTAAATTATTTAAAATTTTTAATGTTTTTGTTGTTTAAGTATACATTTTGTTAATTATACCATAAAGTGTTGTGTGTTAACTTTTTTATCTCACTACAATTTTTTCATTAATTTTTTTTTTCTTTTTTGCTATAAATTAAATTTTAAGGTTTAATTTTTTATATTTTATTTTTAAATAGTAGTTAAAATATATATAAAAAAACAGAAAGAAATTTTCAAAATATATTATAATTTTTATAAAATAAACATAATTTTAAAACTAAATTATTATATATTTCTTTTTTTTTAAATCTTGTTTAAATGTTTATCAATAGTTTATACTTTTTCGTTTTACTTATTTATTTATAAACTTATTAAATAATTATTTTATTATATATAATTTTTTTTATTTATTTATTATTTTTTCATATAAATATCGTTAAGATCACAGATATTCTATTTTAACTGTTCTTGTTTTTTCTTTTTATTTGTTTTGTTTATATTAAATTTTTTTCCTTTAATTCGAATTTTTCATGCAGTTTTCATTTTTTAAAATTTTATGGTATAAAATTATGTTTTTGTTTCTGATATTGTGTATATTTTATATTATTATTATTATTTTTTACAGAATTTAGCTTTTTAATTTTTTAGTTTACGAAGTGCTATTTTTTGTTGGAATAGAGAAAAAATGTTTTCTGCTTTTTTTTTTATCGAAACGAGAATTTTTTTGTTAGTTATTGTTCTTAAGTTTTGTGTGTGTGTGTTTTTTTCCATTTTTAAACAAAACAAGAATTTAACGCATTTAAAAAATTAAATTTATGTCATAATTTTTATTTAGAGACAAAGTAGAATTTAGATGATTTTGTGCTAATTATTAAGTTTTAAGAAAAAGGTCTAGATTTGGATAACAAATATTTTATTATATTGTCACTCACACCGATAAGCACTTTAAAGAGGTGGCTAACGAATATATGAATTTAAAAAGAGAAGAAACAAACAATATTACATGATCTCTTTTAATCTTTTATTATAGTTCTTTATATTATTTATACATTTAAATAACTGATTAATTGAATTATATAAATAAAAATGTTTAAAAACACGACTAAAAATGTTAACTCAATTAACCCTTTTATACCTATGTACACGAAATTGCAGCAATAAAAATGTGCAGTGAGATGTCTGCGAACGTATACATAAATACGAAATGACTTATAATTCTTATTTCCAACTAAATTAGTCTCATATTTGGTTAGACCCATTATTTTGGTTTTATTTTGAATGAATTCTAAAATATGTCAACATTTTCATTGATATACAAATTCAAGTAGTAAATACAATTAGGTATCAGATTAGGATTTGAAAAACTAAAAAAAATTTAAGGAATTGATATTCATAAATATCGAAAAACTTAAAGAGGCGTCTATATTTAAATGAATATATTCACATTCAATAATGAAAAACATTAATTTATGCTTTGTTTTATTTTAAGCTGAATGAATTCTAAAAATAATTCGAAAATTAGAAATTAATTCATTATAAATAACTGGATATTTGATAGTTGCATAGTAATCATGATTTGACTTTGGATATAATAAATGAACAAAGTCGGTGCGGATTATAGAAAAAAGCAACTACTTAATTCACGTTTTAAATGGCGTACATTTGGGTGTCCCCGATATGAAAAGTATCAATGTTCCCATCTCAAATGAAAATTTAATTCATTCTAAGGTACCGTTACTATAGATTAAAATGATAATAGGTGCTTTTTTCGGGGTAATCGGATTTTTTTCATTTTTTTTGTCAAAGAAACAATATAAAAATTTGGTATCTTAAGAAAGGGCTTTGCGAACCCCTTTCTTAAGATACAAAAGGATACTGTCAGAACCAAAATTTTGAGAAGCGGTACCTTAAAATGAAATAAATTTTCATTTGAGATGGGAACATCATTCTCATTCATAGGAATTTATCTTAGTTTGTGATGAAATCATTAGATAAAGATGAAAAATATCATTTGAAAATAATACATTTTTCATTATTTGTCTTAAAAATTTATATTTATTAACAATATTTTTTATTTTCAATTTCATAAATCCCAGCAAAACTTAGTAGTTACATATGTAGTTACTTATGTAGTTACTTTTCAATGACAAGGTTTAAAAACTGAATAAATTGTTGTCTTTGATAGGGTGTTTGTTGTTAAAAAAAAAATATAATAAAAAATTATTTGATTCAAAATAAAATTTCTTGACATTTAAAAATACACAATCAAATTAAATATGAAAATATTTTTATAATTTTCAATTATTTGTTGACTATTTTTCTTAAATTATGGTAAGTGTCAAAATATTATTGCAAAATTTTTCTTTTTATAATAGGCAAAGTGAAGAAGTGAACAGTTCAATCACAAAAAATTGCCCAAATTTACTTTTTTCTAAAGTTGTTTTATTTAAAGATAAGAAAATTTCATTAATTACATACGGATAACACTAAAGCCGGATTAAAATCTTGAACATTTTCAACTTCTGCGAAGAGCAGATCCTGAGATACTCCAAACAATTGTGTTTACATAAGGTGCGGTCGGTTCCGGGAAACAGAGTGCAACTATGGTTAGGATTTTAATTCATTTGTGGCACGGACTGAGAATATGCGGAAGAGAACTGTTGGAAGGTTATGATACATATCATTTTAATTGAAGCATAAATCATGTATCTATTTATTTTAAACATTATTAATTGTATGATTTCTTTTTAATATTTTTAATAAAATTGAAAAAAAATCCAACTAATTCCTTTTGTCTTAATGACTTTAGTAATATTTTAAAATCAGTGAGTTCTTCTAATGACATCTGAGTAATGGCAAGAGATAAGTAGGTGCCTCTATGTCATCACCGTCTTAAAATAATGGGTTATACAGCTAATATGTAAGTAGTGTAAAGCCATTATATTAGCTTCTTAACTCATTACTTGGCAACCAAAGTTTTTGCTGGGATGTTTTACTTTGAAATGAAAAATTATTGTAATAAGTTTTGTTTTCTTTAGATTTTTTTGAGAGCTTTATTATTTTGTACTTTAGTATATTACACAGAAAAAAGAAAAAAAAAAAAACAACTTCAATTACGAAATTGGTAATATTAATTAATTTTGCTCCAATCATCAAAATGATAATATTAATATCTACAACAACTGATATTTTTATTACAGCGCTCATTTATTCATAAATAGATATAATGAGCTGAAAATTGTTCAAAAACTAGTCAAATTTATTTTATTTCTACATTTTTGTAGACAAATTTTTATATGTTTTAAGAACTGTCAATTTATTTAAAATATAAGTTTAAAACAAAAAGAAAATTAATCATATTTATAAATAATATAATTAAATTCCAATAAAAATAATTTTGTTAAAAAATAAATTGAAATATTTTTTGTTAAAAAATAAATTGAAATAATTTTTGAACTTCAATGAAAACCAGTTAATTATTCTGCTGAACTTGATTACGTACAATGGCTATTAATGGGTTAATTGTTTATATGAGTAAAAGTTAAATAAAATATTAATTTATATTATTTTTGTTATACATTATATTTAAGATTCAAAATAACAAAAAATTTTAATATTAAAAAAGTTTCGTGGATTCCTTGAACTTTATCATTGCTGTGCTATACTCGGCCGATGATGGCTATAATCACCGATCAATGTTATGCAATGGTCGGCAGATCAACTAGCACAAGATCTTCTTTCATCTCTAAGTCTCAAAAATTTTTTTATCCGAAAATTATCAAAAATAACTAATAGTTTGTTTGAAATATTTTATTATATATTTTTTTGAAAATGTAAGTGTAAGATAAATGTGTTGTTGTGGTTTATTTGCAGGTCATAAGGTAAAAATAGTTTTATTTATTTGTGTTGTTGTTGTTGTTGTTCACTTGATCAGTTAGTTATTTCAATTCAATAATATTATTATTTTTTTTTTTTTTTATTGTACAATATGAATAATAAAACTGTCTATTGATTGTTGTATATTGTTTGTTTTTATCTTGTTAATAATTGTTGTGTATGTTGTATAATAAATATAGTTTGTTGTTTATTTTGTCTATATAAAATCTGTAGGATAGCACCAATTCTATGAATGTTGTATTTGTTTTAATGTAAAAAAATCTATTGTAAAAATTTAACTATTGTCTTAGGATAACAAAAAAAATATTACATTAAGTTAAAAAAATAAAATTAAGAAATGTATTAAAATGAAAACAGTATTGTATTACAGCTATGTATCTTAAAGATAATAAAATAAAATACATAGCATTTTTTAGTTAAGTATTAACAACCAATTGGATTTGTATGAATTGTTTCTTTTTTATTAAAAAAAAAGACTTGTATATTTTGTTTATTTAAAAAAATATTAAAAAAAAAACAAACAAACTTTACACAAAAAAAATGGATCACATGAGATCGTTTATTATTTGAAAGCAATGCGCATTGTCAATAAAAATTAAAAAAATAACACGTAGACGTATGTAATTAATTAATTAATAGAAAAAAATGTTAATATATTATTTTTCGATATATATCAGTTTCAATCTGAGTTTAAACGTATAAATTTCCCTTAAGTCTTTTTCTTTTTTTGTTTTTATTAATTCGTATAAAGACCTAGTTATTTGTTGTTTGTAATAAGTAATAATTAAATTCTTGTGTCATATTTTTTCCATTTCATTTGGTTAAAAAACACTTTTTCTAAAAGTGTTTTTTTCTTTCAGGATCTATATCCTGCTAAGGAAAAAATTTATTTATATTTTATAAAAAATGTGATATAAAGATTTTAATTACTATTAAAGAAAACTTGCAATATTGCCGAAAAAGATAATGAAAGTTTGCATTTTTTATTTTCTTATTTATTTTTAAAGATTTTAGAAATCCTATTTTGTGATAAAATCTATTATTAATGTTTCGTTTTATGTATGTAAATATTTCAATTAATGACTATAGTGTATTTCATGCGTTTTGTTGTTGTTGTTGTTGTTATTGTTGTTGATAAGTTATGTAATAATGTCGGCAATATTGTTAGTATTTCTATAACAAAATTTAAATTATATATTTTGTTTTACTTTCAGCATTATAGTGATAAAAATATGAGTGTAATTGATTATTAGTTTCATTTTTTTTACTTTACTTTTCTTTTTTTTGTCTCTATCATATGTATATTTTTTTAAATATATGTATGTATATACATGTATTTATGTAAAAATGTGTGTATTTTATACATCCGGTATTTGGGGGTTTTGAAACTATTTCTTCAAAAATAGTTTACATTTTACGATTTTTTCTTAAAAATTTTTCATTTTCTTAAATGTTTTTTTTTTTTTGGTTATAACGTTTTTTGTTTTCCTTGTTTCTTCTTAAAGAAGCTATTCTAAAATATAATTTTTTTAATTATGTTTAATGTAATAGTATTGTTTGTGTGTGTGTGTGGGTGTAGGTTTTATGTATATACATATTTAATATATTATTTATTTTTTAATTTTTACATATTTATCATTTATATACTTCAGCTGTCTGTATTAAGTATATATATATATTTTTTTTAATATTTATAAAATAGTAGTTTTTTTATTAATTCATTTCCTTTCTGTTGATATATTAATGGTCTATGATTTTTTATTTTCTTTTTTAATAATAATGTTGTTGTAGATTATTATCGGTTATATTGTTGAAGTGGTTGTTGTTGCTGTTATTGCTATTCTTGTTGTTGTTATTATTATTATTATTGTTGTTGATATTGTTGTAGTTATTGTAATTATTACTATTGTTGTTGTTGTTGTTATAGTAATAATAATAGTAATAATAATAATTTAATAATAAACTAAAATCGTTTCACTATTGCGGCAATTCATCCTTTGTATCGACTGGAGTTGGTGATAAAAACTTTCTTGCATATTTGGGAAAATGTGTTTTTTCGTGGGCTTTCAGTATTGTCGATCGTGAAAATGTTTTTCCACACATTTGACATCTAAACGGACGTTCACCTAAATATTTAAGTAAAATTGATAGTTTAATAATATCTAATAAAAAACACATAAATGAAAACAAATGTTATAAGAAAAAGAAACTTTTTTTTTTAAATTTATTTTTTTTACGATAATTGGAAACTTTCGCTGACTAAATCTTTTTTTTTATGTAGATATAAAGAGTAGATATAAGACACAATTTTAGTTGGAGGGAAAAAATTTATATTTTCGGTATGTAAGAAAGATGTCGATTGGATTATGACTTTTATGATTATTAAAATTCAGTATGATCAGTCCATAAATGCCGGAGATAAGCTTAAACAATTTTTTAAGATTTTTATTTCTATACAGATCGGTCATAAATATTTTTGTGAAATTTCCAACACTCACCTAATAATCACTTTTTAAATCTATCTAACGATGTTCGTCCATCCAATATAGATAATTCTATAAAATTTGGTACGTGGGACTTTTATGTCACAAGGACGAAGCCTATTGCAATTGGTTGTGATCGGTCCATTATTTAGCCTAGCTCCCTTACAAATGTCCCCTCAAATAAGGTTACAACACTCAAAAAGAAAGAAGAAGAAGTTCAATAAAACTATAAATACACTTTATAAAAATCACAAATTGACCTTATCTCCCTTCTTCAGAAAATCACTTTAACGTGCAAAAAAAAATTCAAATTTATTTGTTGTTTTCCATACATTTTGACAAGCCAATTTTTTCGATTGTCTTATAAAAAGTGGGGATTAAGTTTATGTAACAATTATTAAGAGATAAAAAATATAAAAATTAAAAGGTTATATTTTAAGGAGGATATATAACAAGTTTGTATTATAATATTAATAATTTTGTTTCTTTTTCTTATTTTACATTTTTAATGGAAAAAAATCAAATAGAACATTTTTTACTTACCTGTATGTACACGACAATGATCTTTCATGTGATGACGCAGTTTAAAAGCTTTACCACAAAATTCACATTTGAACGGTCGATCACCTGTATGGATCGGCAAATGTGTGATAAGTGAGGTAACATCGGGAAAACTTTTACCACAGAACTTACACAAAACAACACTGTTCGGATCATTGGACGACGTTGACGAACTGGCTGCTGCAGCTGCAGCTGCCGCAGCAGCAGCGGCCGATGTTGACGAACCAGCGCCACTTAATAAAGACAAACTGCTGCTGGGACAACCGCCATTACCCGACGTTGATGAACCACCACCACCACCGCCAACATCACGTCCTCCTCGGCTGGATGAACTAGAACCACCACCCATGCCTCCGCTACCGCTAACTCCACCACTACCATCGATATCTAGACCACGCGCTGTACAGCTAGCCAGTGAGGGAAATGGGCAACCTCCAGCTGCCGCTATGGCTGTTGCAAAATCTATGTCCATGGCAACAGCTGCTGCAACAGCAGCTGCTTGTTCTTGAGCATCGCCACTGGCATTAGCCATAGCTGCGTTAATTTGATATGCCAGCGGTGACATATTTAGATCATGGGACAATAGATGCGTGTGTAAAAGGGGATGCGTGGCGGTTTCACGATATTCCAGAGTTTTAAGGGAGTGCGAGAGTATATGTCGCGTTAGTTTATTTTGGTTTGGAAAACCCGCACCACAGTAAACGCAGGTGTAAGGTGGTGGCGTTTGTGGTTGTTCGTGGACATAGCTAGGGGCAGTGTTACCAGTTATGGCGGAGGAGGATGTGCCCGCCAGGCCACCAATACCACCACCACTACCAGACACACTACCACCACCCGCATTGGCAATACCGCCTAAGCCGTGAGGCGAATCGGACGTTTCCTGCAACAACACCAAACAAAAATCCAACATCAACTTCTTTTCATCATCTTAAAATTTTATTTTTTAGGATTTTTCATATTTTTCTTTGTTTTATTTATTTTTTTTTTTTTTATTTCAAGATTAGAATTTAGTAATTTTTGCTTTTACTTCTTCGTTTTCTTTGTCGTTTTATAAAACGATTTTCTTTTCACTAAATTTAAAATGAAATCGTTACTTTATTTTTAATAATTTTTATATTAAAAAATTGTAATTTTAAAAAAGAGTAAATAATAGAAAACAAAACTGAGAAAAAAACTATATATTCTATATTTTTGTTGTTGTTTTTATAATTAGGGTTTTACTTAAAAAAAAAAATACTAAATTGCGAAGAATAAAATCATAAAAATATAGAAAAAAAGTAGAAAATTGAAAACAAAAATATATTTTTTTTTTTAAATAAAAAATATATATTACGACTTTTATGTCCTTGGAGACCAATAAAAAGTTTTACTGCAAAAATATAGAATTTTACTCAATGGTTAAAAATAATAAAAAAATAAATATTTATTTTCTTCATTTAAAAAGTTGCCAAAAACAAGAGGGGCTTTTAGCGTTATTTCTTAAACTTTTAATTTTATTCTTAGATTTCTTTCATATCTGAACGTTGGTTTGTAACTCAAGTATTTATTGTTATTATTTTGATTTTACTTGTTTATTTAATTTCAAAATGTTTTTTTTTTTTCCAAAACGTTGTTTATTATTATTTTTTCTTTTTTTGGTTTATAAAATTAATATTTTAAATTATTTCTATGTTTTTCAAGAAGTTGAATTTCGATTTTTGTTTGGGCGCCGTTAGAAACGTTTTTTTTTTTTTTGTGTTTGAAAAATTTGCGGTTTATTTCTTAATTAACGGTCACGCACTTGTGTTGTCAACTTGATTTTAAAACGGTACGGTAAAATACGCGTATTTTTTAAACGTTTTTATGTTATTTTTTCATATTACTTTTTTTTTTCTTTTTTTAAATAAAATACAACAAATACAAACAAATGATGAAAAAAGAGCGTTTGTTTGGGTTTATTTATATTTATTTTTGGTTTTTACTAAAAAAAAATAATTTTGAAAAAGTCTTGGTGAACATGTAATTTTATTGTCTTTATTATATTTTTTTTTTGCTTTCTATTTTCCCAATTTTGAAGTGTTCCAAATTTGTAAATAATTTTTAATATATTTTCTCTCAGGACTCTTTAAGGGAGTCATAAAATTTTCAACTTAAATTTAAAACAAAATTCCAGAATTTGATTTATTTTAACAAAATTTGTATAGGTTTTAAATATATATATATAAGCCGAATAGGTGTTGCAAATGAAATTTATTTCTATATTTAATAGATTTTCTTTTGTAATTTTATTTTACAAATATTTTCAAGAAGTTTTTCCACTGCGTTTTTTATATTTATTTTTATTTTTTTTATAAACTTAATAAAAGCAATTTATTTTTTGTTGTTATTTAAAATAATTTTTATAACTTTAATAAATTACTTTTAGTCACTCTTTTTTCCTTATTTTGTTTATTATTTTTTAGTTCTTTATTTCAATTTTTTATTGTGTTACTTAGTCAACAAATTATTAAAAATAGTTCATTTATTTAAAAAAGGTAATAATTAAATAAAATTATAATTCTTTAAAAAAAAAAAAAAACATTTAAAATTACATAGCTGTAGCCATTTCCAAAAAACGTAGATCAACTTCTTGACAATAATTTTTATATCTTATTAGGTTTTTCAATATTTTTTAGAATGAAAATCATAATAATTTTCGCAGATTTTTTTTTTTTTTTTGCATAATTAAAATATTAATTTTCAGTTTTCATAATTTTGTTCTTATTTTCTTTTTTACTTTTATTGAATTGGTGTCAATATTTTTGTATAAAAAGTGTGTCAATATTTTGTTATTTTTCCTAAATATGTATAATTTTTGTGGATATTTCAGAAATTTTTTTGTAAATGATTTGTGGTGTACTATTTTTTTAACTATGAAATCCTAAAGTTTTTAATAAAATTCTAATCATTTATTTTATAAATTTTTTTAAAAAAAAAATTAATATTTTCCGGGAATGTTTTCTTTCAAATACATTTGAAAGTTTTAGTTCCAGATGAAATTAAAATTTGTTCTCAACATTATTTCATTTAAAGAAATCAGAATATCGTGAAAACATATTTACAGAAACCTTTTGATATAAGTATTGGAATATAATGTTTTATAGGAGATTCAAAAAGTCCCATAATCTGAACTAAATCCTGAATCTTTAGCATTCTTAATAAATCGATCGTTTTTTTTTTTATATTTTCGGATATAAAAACCAATATTATTGTTTAATATTTATAAAATTTCTTGGATAAGAACTTTTCAATCTTAAAATTAACAAAGTTCGTAAAGTCCCTTTAACAAATTTATATCATCACACGGTTTTCTTGATATTGGAAAAAATTGTTTCATTAACAAAAAAAGTTATAGACCAAAAAATAGATCACTGAAGAAATCGATATAAAATTAAAAATGGACGTGATCAGTCCACGTCAACATCTACACAAAAGGAGAAGGTTCTCAGAGATTTTCATCTGGCATCTTAATCTGGCTCATTTCTTCCTTACAAGTGATAGGATCATATTTAAGCGAATTCATATCAATCGAGCAATAAACTAAAACTGAGCTTCAAGCGACAAACTGCCATATAAAGCGTTTTTCTAAATTCCATAACAATATCAATGTCAAGATTTACAAAACAATCTCTCTTAGAACCGTATTTGGTTCATTTCATCCTTATAAGTGATCGTATTTAAACGAAATTATATCCAATTTATAGCTGCATATATGTACTCGAGAAAATTGTTGGATCAGCTTAATTTAGTACTAGAGTAATATATCTGCTTACTTGCCTCAACAACCAAGAATGCAGAAATTATTAAGCAGTCATAAGCTGTAAATGTGGTAGATATATCATAAAAACTTGACAGAACTAAAGTTGACAATAGATATTTTTTATAATAAAGAATTCGAAAATTTCGATTTAATTTACAATTCAAACTACAGAAAAAGATCTTTTATTTTAGGATTTAGAGGTCTTGAATGTATCTATTTAAATTCATATTGCAACTTCTTCAATGGGTGTCACATTTACATTATAAATATTTGATAATACATCTTAAATATATAATCAATTATTTTACAACAATTAAAACTAAATATCCACAAAAATTAATCATTATTTTATTTAAACTATATATATATTTTTAATCTTATTTATTTTCCTTTTATTAAAATTTTGATTTTAAAAATTATTAATATTTTTTAATTTCTTTATAATGCTATAAAAATAATATATAGATAGATATTAAAAAAATCACAAAAATTACAACATTTATACGAGAAAAAAGAAACACATTTATACTAAAAATATTTTGAAAATTCATTTTTTTAATATGTTATATTATTCGTTTATACGTATTATATAAATTGTACACCAACACACTGAGAAGTTTTATAAAAGAGACATCGATAATAATTTTAATTAAAAATCAAAATTAAATAAAAACAAAATTAAGAAATAATTTTAAAATATTAAATATATTGAAATACACAGACACATATATAAAGAAGAATTCTCAATAAATTTTCAACAAAAAAGTTTTTCAAAAAAAGAAAAAAAAAAAAAAAAAAAAAAAAAAAAAAATTTTTCAAAAAAAAAAAAAAAAAAAAAAAAAAATAAAATAACCATCGAATACAAAGAAAATTAAAATGTGTAAAAACTTAAAAATTTACATAAATAACTTGTAAAATTTATGTAAAAGCGTTCCACACATTTAGATAATTTTTCTGTTTTGTATTTTGTTGAAATAAATATATAAGTATAAAAAAAACCAACAACAATATATATATGTAAACGATTATGTATTAAATTAGTGTAAAATATGTAGTTTTATATATATTTTTTTAAGTTACAATTTATTTTTAATAAAAAAAACACCAAAAGCACTTTATTGTCGAGTATTTTTTTTTTTTTTTTTTTTTTGTTATATTAACACTGCACAACGTTTAAATATGAACGAAAAAACTTCACCCCTCTTGTTTTTTTTATAAAAAAATATATAGATTACTTAAGTTCGTTTTTTATTTTATAAAATTTAAAACAAAATTTATATAGAAAATAAAAAATATATTTTTGTTTGTGCATTTTTTTATTTAGCAAATTAAATATGTTGGGATTTATAAACAAAAAAAAAAAAAAATATATATATATATATGATTTTTTATAATTTACATATTTTGTTTTAAGCATAGGAAGAAAGTATAAGTGAAAAAAATAAATAAGTTTTTTATTTGAATTTTTAAAGAAATGAAAATGTTATGAATTTTATTACGTTTTAAGAAGGTTTGATTTTTTTATAACTATTATTTTGATTTTGGGGGTTAAAGCTAATGGTTTTTTTTTTTTTTTTTGAAAAAAGTATACATTTTAAAGCCAAATATGTAAAAGAAATTATATCTATTTTTTTTTAAATGTAAACAAAGTTCAGAGTTGTATTTTTATAATAATTTATATTATTGTAATAATATTTCTTTATTTTTCAACTATATACTAATTTTTAAAATCTTATTAATACGGCTATTCAAAGTATTAGTCGAATTGCACATTTTCTAATGGTTTTATTAAAAATGAGCCGAAGCCGATAGATAAATATCGGCTTTTAATTATTTTTATTATTGAATATATATTAAGCGTGACTGAAAATAGATTTAAGATTTTATATAAAATTTTTTAAATTACTTCTATTTTTAATAAATTATTTAATCATAAAAATATTTAAACTCTTTTTAAATTTCTGATTAATAATTTTATTAAACTATTTGAATCTAGATTAAAAATAGTTAAAAAAATATATATTTCTAACGTATTTCTACAGTGATTCCAAAAGATTTTTTCTTGGAAAAAAATCTTTAACTTATGCATCCCTAAAGTTGGCCATCTTGGGTGTCCCTTTTTTAATTTAAGAAATATTCAGTTCGAAATACAATTTTGTCTTATTTTTAGCCTCGTTTTTATTTTTTAACCCCAAGATTTCTTACAAAATTCTAAACAATATTGCTGCAAGAATTCAGATTAATACAACTAAAAACAGTTATATTAATCTAGAGTTGAAGCTTTAAACAAATTTCAAAAACCTAAGTCGGTTGTCAATAAAACCCAAGTCTAAGAATGTGTTTATAAAAAATTTCATTAAAACAAAAGCAATTGTAGCAAGTGTGCCTTTTTGAGTATATTTTTTTTTTTTCAATTAAGTTTTTTTAAAGCTTCATATCTATATCAGTAATCTATAGTAGCAATCAAAGTATTTACAAGTAGTCCGACTCTTTGGCAGGAGTCGGACTACTTAACAAATATATATTTGCACCTCTCACCAAAATAAGCTGCTAAAAACTATAACAAATACAAAACCGAAAGAAATTCCCAATTAATAAATTAATTAAATCAATCAAGTAGATGATTAAATGAATTAAAAATGTGTACAAGAAATAAAATCATACTAAAATTTATTTTCTGTTTTTTTTTTTTTTTAATATATTTGTTACATATTGATAAAAATTTTAACAATTGTGTTAATTGAAATAATCATTTTTTCTGTGTACCTAACTCTAAGAGTGTGTTAATAAAAAAGAATCTAACTCTAATCCGGCATAGTTGGTTGCTTATGTGATGTTGATGTCCCATTTATTTACGCGAAGAATTTTGTGCAATTATTCAAAACTAATAACGTGATATATGTTTTTTTTGGCAATTGTAAGCAAAAACTCAGAGTTACCATAAATTATTTATTTGAAAAGGCTTAATGTAATATTTAGTGTTGAAAATTTTAGTGTATTTCCTTTGTATTAGTTCTCTCACAATTTACACAGCACCCGTATATGTGAGAGAGAAATTTTACTAAAAGAGAGTCGGACTAATTTGTATACTTTGGTAGCAATATTAATTCACTGATAAAATAATTTTTTTATTAAAAAAAAACTTGTACTAATTTGTCCACAAGCCCTTTTCCAACTTTGTCAATTTTGAAAAATCGTTTTAACTTTTTTGTTAAGTTTTCGAATTGCAAAACTGGAATCGACCTAAAATACTTTTAACTATTTTTCATAATTTGTATGTAAAAAAAGTTTTGGACCACTGTTTGTTCGTATTGTCATATTATTATAGTTCAGATTGAAGATTTAAATCTGTATTTTAATTTATTAATAAGGATTTAATTCGAAATGTATAATGAAATTTAAAATTAGGATTTGCTTTCGTCGTCCCAACATTGCTCGATTTTTTATCTGAAACTTATAGACTTGGATCAGTAGCAAATTTACACACAAAATAACTGCTTAGATAGAAAATTGTGCACAAAATTTTCTGATTTCTGTACTTTTCTCCTATTTCTTTTGCTTCTGATGACAAAGACACACAGAAATTTCTAAAAAAAGACTCTTGACCATTAGATAAATTAAATTTGCAAATAATCAAATGATACAGCATTAGAGTCGAATGACGACGTGAACTGAAAGTATGGTTATTAGCATATTACTACACATTACAAAACATTTTGGCTAAAATGCAAAAATCGATAAGATGCAATACAAAGTCATTTGTATGAACAAAATGTAACAATAACAAACATTAGCCACATATGACCGACAACATAACGAAAAATATGCCAAAATGAATTTTAAATTTTTCTAAGTAGAACTCTGTAGAATAGTTGCATAGAATTGAGAAAAAAGAAACAAATATCCAACAAATGCAAATTTGTTACAGCAAAGACTAAAACTTCTGTTGCTGCTGCAATGTTTCAATATTTTGGCCATTGAAAAATTTGGGTCAGTGAGGTCTTAATGGAAATTTTATTACATTAAAATTGCCAAATAATCATAACAACGACGTTGATGATTATGATGATGACGATGTTGACTAAGATTCTAATAGTCATGATACTGCTTATGATGGCAATGATATTTATATTTTTGTAATTTTTGATTTGATTATGAAATACTTTAAAATTAGTTTGTGTCGCATTGCGTTAAAATTTATTAAATTTTATTTTTTATTAACTCATTGAAATTCAATTAAAATTTAACATGTAAAATTTCTTGTAGATTTTTTATAAAGGATTTGAAATGTTTTCTTTTTTTATTACATTTTAAATGTTGACTCGGCTTTATGATTTCTTTTTTTTTATATGAATTGAAATTCATATAAAATTGTCTAGTTAAATACAATAATCAAGATAGAAAATAATGTTGTACATTGTTATTACATGAACGATACATGGACAACTTAGTACCATTTACTATATATGATGACATCAGGATGAAAAAAAAAACCTACGGAATAATAACAATAATAAACAATATACAAAGATACAACAACCAATTTATTTAAACATTTATACGTCTTTTGTTTTAGATGAAACTGACTGAGCGGTTGTTGAGTGTTACTATATTGTAGACCTAGTACAACTTATAGTTACTAGTTGGACGTTTGAAAAGTACTCCATCATCCCAATTTGAATTTCAGTGTGTAAGACTGTGTGTGTGGGTAATATTACTGCTTCTTTTGTCTTTAGGCCATGTTTTTTTTATAAATCACAAAAAAATAAGTAATGAAAATTCATTACTTTAACCACTCCCCAATATTGTGAAAGAAAGTTTGTCCATCAGCCAGTCATTCAGTTTATTTAGTACACTTTATTATACCTCATCCAGGCGACCATTTACCACAGCAACCAGGCATTTATATCAAACATTAACAACTCCCGCGATTCAACAATGAAAATATATTTAGCCCCACCGAAAACAAAATGCTATAATAATAAAAAAAGAAGTCAGGATTTAAGTAAAAATGCTCAATATGGTCTAATAGTCAACATTTAAAACTGACCACACACATTCAGTTTTTGTCGAAATAAAAAAAAGATAGAAATAAACAAAATGTACCTAGCAATCTGGTAATTCACTTACTACAGAAACACTATTACCATTCATAAGGTTGAAAAAAAAAAAAATTAGACAGAGTTGTGATTTTTAACTAAAATTGTGATGGGGCATAAATTAGTAAGCAATCCGAAATTTCCCTTGATAATAAAGACGTCAAATGACATCCGAAATATATATTCTTCTTATTAGTTTTTACTAAAATATTTAATATTTTCTGGAATATTTAATAAAATATTTAATATTTTTACTACAATCCAATATATTACAAAATGACTGGGTTTTAGGCAATTTTGTGAATTAATATTATTTTGCATATAGCAGCACTATTTCTAGGATCATTTTCGTTGTTGTGAAATTATGCCAGACAAATTTAAATTCGTTATTCTCTCTAATTGTGAAGATGAATCTTTTCTGAGGGCTCTTATTGCCATACATTGTTCGCCGCGCAAGATTTTGTTCTGTAATTTTGTTTTTTTCTATACGTTATTTGCTCTATTTCCTATAAGATCGTCTGTACATATTTTAGATGCATTAATATTTAAAAATTAATAATACCAGAGCAGGTAGTGATCACCATTTCTATGGCTAAAGGGAGTCTTGTAGGACTTTTACTTTAGCATATTACGTTTTTTTCTTTTTTTTTTTCTTTTAATATTTTCTCTTTTTTACTACTCATAAAGGTTTCACGAAAAACCTTTATCATTTGACAGAAAAGAAACAGAGAAGAATTTGATAAAGTGTATCAGAAAAAAAAAACATTTTTTTCTTTGGATGAACTATTTCAAAACTAACAACAGTTTTTTTCGTCTAAACGCATTTAGTTTTTAACTTAATAGTAGCAGCATTTTGAACATTCAGGTTTTTGTTTATAGATGTATGTATGAATTTCTATTTCAACCACACGCCTAAGCAAATTATCCTGGTCATATCATCAAGTCAAGTATCTGTGTATATCTAACAATAATTTAATAGTCATGGTGGTCGTGGTAGTCTACAAAAATTCATTTGACCACAAAAACTGCAAACCTCAATTTCTCTCTTCACTTTTTTTGGGGGGTTTTTGCCATGGATGTAGGAGTTTAATATGAGTTTTTCAAAATAAATTGTTTTAACAAAAATTTGTTAAAAGAAATTAAAAAAAAAATAGCAAGAGTATAATTTTAATACATTTTAGTAGTTTACTGCTGAAGTATTTAAAATCGAATAAAAATATTGTCATATGAGTCATGACAATTAATTAATTAAACAAATTTTATGACACGTTCGATTAGTGTTCTTTTTTTTCCTCATTTTTCGATTATTAATTAGTTACATTTTAAACATGGATCGACGAACATCTGTAGATAAACGTGAGCTTGTTATCACGCATTTTAAAAATGGAAAAACTCAAAAGCAAATTGCCGAA
>MINK01172266.1:10271-26344 GCA_001735545.1 Phormia regina
AATGTTTTCTTTTTTAAAATAAGTTTAGATTAATCCTGAGCAATGATTATAACTGGCGCCGTTTGTAAAGTTATAATAAAATAAAACTTTATTAATAAAACTCTCTATTGCCTTCATGAAAATTCACATTTATCAATATACTGCTAAAGGTATTTACTCTTGAAAATTGTGTGAATTTAATTTATTTAAAGGTTTGAAAATATATTAGAAAATTTTATTAAAACATATTGCTGACCCATGCAATAGATTTTCCAGATTTAAACTCCTGTAAATATTTCATACAATTTTCTCAAAGATAAATAAGTTATTATGGAAAAGTTTTGAATTTTTCGGGCAAGAATTAAGTCCCTAGCTAGTATGAGAGCCTATAAATAATGCGGATACCAAATAATATTTTTGGGAGTGTCGTCGGCTTCTTTGCCGATATCTCAGGTTTTTGTCAACTAAATTGACTCAGCATTTTTGTAAGGTATATTCCCTACATTTTGATGCATTAAAATAAGTACTGACTTCTAAAAACTGATTCCAACATAGACGAACATTGTAATATCGAATCTCCTATCAATAAGGATCCAGAATATATAACATTTTTGGGGTCTTAAATGAAATTACAAACGGAATAACAAACTTATAGGATATACCCAATAAAAAAAGAACAACCAAAGAAGTCAATAAGATCCTGAACTTGTGATCCAGAAGTAGTGCAAATTCGGATCATTTCCAATGAATTTAACATAGGTTTCTCATAGAAAGATGATACCTATGCAAGAAAATGAAGTCATGTCCACGATGTTATGAAAAACTGATTCTTTGGATTTTTCTTTTTATCGCTGCAGGGAAACTGAATGGAATTTATATATAAACTAATAAATTTTTTAATAAAATTAATTTTTCGTAACAAATATTTGAAAAAAGATCTTCTGAACACATTTTTAATTACAACATTGGATATTGTTTTTATTACATTTTAAGATTCCGAAAGTATATATCTATTGATACTTCGGAAGTAGTGAAAATAAACTTCCTTAAAAATTACTTCTGCATATTTTTGCTGGGTATATAAACACCTGTGGTAAGGAGTAAAAATATATGGGGAGATAAAAATATACAAAATATAGACCTAAAAAGACTACATGTTGTGCCTCAGAATTCAAAGAGGATTCTGTGGTCAATTGAGGGCCAATATTTGTATTTATTGTAAAATAAAGCATATGAAAACAGAATATTATGTCGATACTTACGTTTATATGAATTAATTTACTCTTGGATGATTCCCGAAAATGGCCATTATATGAAGACTATGGTAAATTATGGATAGATATTCTTAAAATAAAAATATGTTAATGGGTTTTATGTCCGTTAAATTGATTTTCTGAAGAGTAGTTTATATGGGAGCTATAGTCAACGATAAACTGATTTTCATGAAATATATTTAAGAGATTTATGATCTTAATCCTCTTCTCCGTGAGGACATTTGTATGGGTGACTAAATGAAGTTATGAACCGATCATAACCAATTTCAATGGACTATGTCCTTGGACTATAAAAAACTTGTATGCCAAATTACAAAGTTTGCATCAGGGATGATAAATTCAGTGAAATTGTACTTTTTTCAGTACAATCTACTCTTAAAAAGTACATAGGTACACCAGTCAATTTAATACAATTAAATAATTTAGCTTATGTGTTGAGAATCTATTCTTGACTCATTGTAATTACTGTTTATTGCTGTTTGACCTACTAAGATTTTACGTCTCACACCCGCATTGACCAAGTTTTTTGCTTCGCCTAACTGTGCCGCTTTAGGATTTTTCATTTACATTTGTCACATGCAATCATTTTGAATATGATAATCGAGTATCATATAAAACTTAAATTGATATTGGTTGAGACTATTAATCTCAAAGAGTTGAATTCGAGAACACTAGCATTTTTTCAAAGAATTTGGAGGAAAGTTTGTAGCTGAAAGCGAATCTGATCTTAAGTAAATGTATAAATTTTTACTTTAAATAATACTTTTTTTTAAGAACCTGATACAGGTATACTCTCGTCAAGACATCATATTGCACTTTCATTGGAAACGAAAGGCATTGTCTTACCTAATCCCTACGATTTTCCATGTCTAACTTGAACGATATTTAAGTCGGGCTTCACACTTAGCAATTTTTCATGCTGCAATTCTGACTTTGTAGACGAGATAGGTAAAAAGAATGTAAAAGTTTAGTATTCCCTTCTCTCTCCTATATTTATTAAAAAGATATCCTAAGATATATTGATCAAGATGTATTGCAAAGTTTTCGAAAAATAAGTTCTTATCATTTTAGTAAAATTAGGGTCCAAAAAGTACAATTTAATACAATAACAATAATTGCATTTATCATTTCTGTTTTACATGGATGTGATTTTGAGTCGATTGATCAAAATTAAGATGGGTCTTCGACCAATATTATTAGGTGTTACAAGCATCACTGCTTGGTATGTTTTAAACACCAAAAAAAAGAAAAAGTGATTTTTCTTATTATATAGTTATTTGTATAGTTATGAACAAGTTTTTGAAATCCTATTGTAATTTTTAATTAATGTTGTAAATACTTTTTAAAATTTCAATATCTTCATAGTGTACGTATAGTTTAACAAAAGAAAATGGATTATCAAAGTCAATTTGAAAGATTTTGCTAAAAACAGAGACCACACAAAGAATGTGGAATTATATGTCAATAAGCATGTTATTCTTATATAAGTATACACACGCAGAGAAATAATATGTTTACTGCATAATCACAATAATAATATTATGTTCTTGTAAAGCATAATTTTCATTGATTTTAATATTACAGTGTTCATGATAAAAATGTTTTTGCTTTAATATTTTCACCAGAAACAAAATATTATAAATGGCAAAATAATCATTATTTCTGCAACAATAATCTTCTGAATATGTAAAAAAATAGTTAAACTATTTGAAGTTCAGTTCTCAGTTCAGTCACCGATTTAAAATAATATGTTCAAAACGAGATTTTGAATTTTAGCTCGAAAACGGTATCAAAAAGTTCGTGAAAACAATATTAATTTTTTTCTTGCAAAAATTTTATCTAAAAACTGTAATTTTAGTTTATCATTTAAAGCAAAAGTACAATATTTTTTATTACCATAATATTTTCTAATATAGTAAATTTAATAAAAGAAGTTGTTGAACAAAATAAAGGTCTAGAAGGTAATTTATTGGAAAAAGTATCATTGGAAAAAATAAAATAAAAAATATTTTATTCCGCAACAAGCTTTATAAAAACACACTTTAGGGAACTAAAGATGAATTAAAAAAAATTTAGATATTATTCCATTCACAATAACATTATAAATACATATCGTTTGAGAGGAATTTCTACATCAAAATCCAAGAAACCATTCCACGAGACACTCTAATGAACAAATTAACGATTGAACATATTAAGATAAATACAAAGCATATCATTATTGTTTTTCAATATGTCTTGAAATTTATTTTATGAAAAATAATATGAACCGAAACAAATATGGTAAAATCGTATCATAATATGAGAAAATAAGATCATAATGCGATAAAACTAAATCATAACGTGATAGAATATTTAAATAGGAAATGCTACAACTTGGATAATTATATTAAAATTTGGATTATTTTATAATTATAATCTGATGGTTATATAACACTTAATATACATTTTTAAAGCCACCATATAATAGTTTACAGCATAAATCATTTAATGATTTTCATGACTTCATAACGTTTTTTGCTATCAGTGTACCATAAGTTTCTAAAAGAACAAAAATATATTGTCGTGAAAACCACAAAGTAAACTGAACAAAAAAGTTAATGGGCGAAAAAATGCCGAATGAAAATTAAAATTTCAAAACAATGCCAACCATTGATAAGTAAGCAAAATACGTCAATCAATCGAACAAACAATTTCTATAGCTGTTGTGTAAGCAACTCGTTGTTAAGTCTAAATGAAGAATCAGTTATTAAGTTGTCCTTTTTAACAGTTGAAAAAAAGGACAATTTAAATGATATAAGCAAACTCAACAATATACATATATATGTATGTTGTTATATTCAACATGGTGGCATGCCACAAACATTGTATCTTTATCGAGAGTAAAATAAATACAATCAGTTTGTTGTGAGGAAAATCTCTTTAATGATTTTGTGTTTTGTTTTATTCTGTTCTGTTTTTCATTCAATCATTCATTCATCTTTGCTTGTATCAAGAGTAAAAGTTACGCGTTTGATGAGACATTCATTGATGCTTTAATCTTGCAACAATTTGAAATGAAAAACAATAAACAAAACGTGAATTTTATGCATGAACATATATATATGAAGAAGAAAAATCAATTGAAATCAACTGCAACAATACAAAAAAATTGAAAATGCGATGAAATACACTCAGAGATATTTTGACTATTTAAATATATATAAGGATATAAGGACAAAATGGTGCTTCGCACGAAATCGCAAAAAATAAATTAATTTAAAAATGTAAAATCGTTATAACGAACAAACATTTTCAATTTATAATAAAAAATTATTCGATAAATTTTTAATCGAATAATATAATCATTCTTCGTAATGAGTTTTTGTTAAATTATTATATGGTACATAATGCCTTTTAGACATTATAAGGGTAAAAACTTTTCGGATGATTTAATATTTTGTTAGAATATATAAGACTTCAGACCTATCAGCCTGTCGTCCTTTCTTTTGAAACCTCTGGAAAGGTTGATTGATCTGCATCTTCTCAAAACAATCAATCCCAACCTGTTATCAGCGTCACAATATGCTTATATGAAAGGCAGATCTGTTGAAACGGCATTATACTCGCTTGTAGGGCACATAGAAAATGCTCTTGAGCACAAGGTGTTCACATTAGTTGCCCTTCTCGATATAGAGAGAGCTTTTGATAATGTAACTCTGGAGGCAATTAAAATGTCTCTAGAAAGACTTGGTATCAACCAGTCTGTAATCAGCCTCATATGGAGACTTTAAACCAACAGGGTTATAATATCCAATATGGGAGCATCTACCGTATACAGGGTAGCAAACAGAGGTAATCCGCAAGGGATTACCCCTCTCTCTCTCTTCTCTGGAATATCGCCGTGAATCCATTACTCAGAGAACTTGATTCTCTAAAGTTTAGGACTGTCGCTTATGCCGACGATGTCTCAACGCTTGCAGTCTGCTATAGGTCTACTCAGTGCGTGGAGCATATCCAGTGGTCTTAGCGTGAGTCCAGGTACAAGATTCCACCTTTCCCATTACCACGGCTAAATGGCGTCGAATTGAAGGTGTCAGATAGTGCGAAGTATCTAGGTATTATACTGGACTCCAAAATATTCTGGCTTCAGAATACACGGACAAGGGACTCAAAAGCCGGTATTGCTTATATATGTACAGGAAAATCCTAGGGAATAAATCCTAGAAATACAAAATGGCTCTTCGGCATGGTAATTCAGCCCATACTTATATATGGAGTGTTAGTATGGTGAAAGTAAATGGATAAATCCACTTATTTCGGAACCTTTGAAAGGAATCTGCGCAGCTCAGCGCTTCTTATTACAAGCGCACTTCGTACAACTCCATCTAAAGGCCTATTTGTTCTAATGAACTGGCTACCGGTTGACCTCATGGCCAAACAGATTGCCATATTGTTGGCAATTAGGCTTAAAGTTATATGTGCAAAGAACGAGAGAGAATACGGCCATGCGACCATTTTAATGACATTCCTTGCAATATTGATTATTGCAATCTAAAACCCTTTCTTTACAGAAACTTTTCGGTGTCATTCTCGGCTCTTCCGGAATTAGGCTCCGGGCAGTGGAGGTCTACACTAATGGGTCTAATGGGGTGTATTTATACCCGCATTTAGGAAAAGTATCTCCTTCAAATTGCTGGATCACTGTTGCATTTTTCAGACAGAGATAAAAGCGGCTAACTGGTTGATGTACTATAGGGAATTCGGCGTGGATATCTAGATTTGTACGGACAGTCAAGCTGCGATTTAATCGCTCTCGGATGTCTACTCGACATACAGGCTGGTTAATGAATGCCGCACATCTATAAACGAGATGGCGAGACATTCAAACCTGGAGCTAGTCTGGGTGAGGGGTCACTCAAATACCTCGAGAAATATAATTGCGCATGAACTGGCCAATACTGGTTCTCTTCCTCGACAAGAGGACGCGCCGCTATCATTAGATATTAGATATAATATCACATGAACCTTCAGGGTGTCACAATGGGACCAAATTGGACCCAAATAAGCTATCCTGCATTACCCAGACAACTGCCCATTGAACCTAACCTAACACAATCGTAAAACGTAATCACGTAAAGCATATTTTCGTTAACATATTATGAAAAATAAATCAAAAATGATTTGGGTTCCGTCAAGATGTGAACACAGGTCATTTCTCTTTTCCTTTTTTAAATAGTCACTACAGATACAACATTCTCCATTTTTTTATGATATTATATATGCTTTTATTTATCTGATAACTTCAAAGTAGTTGTTGATGATATTGTCATGCAGCATGTCCTATGTTTGGTTTAACTCACGACATTTTCGCTGGTTATTTAACTCATGTTGTCATCGAGCCAACCTCGATGAAAGAGTCGTTAATGGACATGTGGCCTGCGTGTTGATGCTTTGTTGTTTACGTTTTACTACATTTCGCGTTAAAAAGCATTAAATGCATTTAGGGAGGGAAATTTAACATTCCGGCATTGATTCAAAGTATTTGTTCATTGTATAATGCTTTGAACCAACGTTAAATCAATCAATAATGTACATTGAATCAACGAATTGTACATTGAATTTTTTGATGTTTGTTATATTTTTAAATCAATGAAATAATACATTAAATGTTATTTTATTAGGAACTAAAAACAAATCAATGGTATTCATAATAACGTTAATAATTTCATAGAATTTAGATTTTTTTAAAACATAAACTAAATATTTAAACTTTTCCTACATTTTTACATAAAAACACTCTAAATCCCAATCCGTATATATATAACATATTTTTGAAAAAAATTAAGCTCTAAATTCAGATTACTATAACTAAATATCTTTAAATAATTTTAGGGTCAATATTACTATCTCCAAGTTAAAACACTCTGGAGGCTAAAAGTGGGGTAAAAATTTAGTTAGACCCCAATATTAAAATATTAAAAACAGAAAATCAAATCCAATTTAAAAATCATTAAAGTTGATGATTAAATAAATTAAAAATTTAAATGAGAAATAAAATCTTACTTATATTTCAGTCTTATTTCAGTTTTATTTGAATATATTTATTTAAATCATAATGCTAAATTGAGCATCTGTGTGGATTGAAAAATATATAGTAATCATTTTTACTGTGAATAAGTTTGGATAATATTTCTTTGATAAAATATTTAATATAATATTCCCAGTGTACTTGTTATCGTTCCATACAGATTGTTTGTCATTGAGTTGGTGGGATAAGTTAAGAATTTATTTGCTTTTTAACTTAAACGAATCTTCAAATCGTTACTATTATTAAATGCTCCCTCCTTTTTGTGATCATTTTTCTCAAGAAAGAAAATAACAAGAACTTTGTACATTTACAGATGCAATTCTTTAGCGTTTAGATGCACAGACCACAGACATAAATTGTTATACTTGACATTGTTAAGGGTGACATTAAATCAAGTAATCAGCTTCTTTAAATCATTTAATAGAACTTAATCTGAACAATAATAAAATGAAATACATACACATTGAGACGCTTTCAGTTAAAGTACAAAATAAATCAATTTTTGTGATTGATCGTTCGACCAAACGACCGCCTTCAATATCATTAATTAAATTGAAATGTATTAAGGATGATTCTTTTTTTATGTCCAAACAAAACGTGAGGGTATTTACTGATATTTGTTTATATAAAATACAATTTCAAATTGGTTTGTTTTAACCTTTATTATTATATATTAACAATAATTGTTGAATTTTTAACATTGAAAAATTAACAAAAAATTTTGATTTTCTGGTAAAATAAAATTTATAATCTATAGCATTTTCTTATTACGTTTACATATGGGGAAAATCTGAGTTAATATTTAATACCTGATAAATCCATATGGTTCAGGTGACCATAAACTAAGAACAACATACTATGATTGTAATATATGATTCCAGGTTACAATAAGTATATTTCTACGTAAAATTATTAACTATTAAATAAACTTATTATCATTTATTTTATCTAACATATAATTCCACTTTATCATATATAATCCCAAGTTATTATATTTATAAATCTATTATTTCATATAAATAATCACATTTCATCGTATATATAATCCCATTTTATCTTATATATGAACTAATATCATAATATATATAATCTCATTTTCATATTTATATTCCTTTATACCACGATTCATCATTCTGAATAAAAACAAACTTTATTAAATTATGTTTCTTCATATCTGAACTAAATGAGAATTAATATACTTACAAACTGCTGGACTAAAAACATTGGCTTAATAGTTGTAGAGTAAACTGTCCCGACAATAGTTTTAAAATTGTTCTTCAGTTCCTTACCAGCGATTTTAAAACCATGGATCCCATATATTTTGGTAAAAAAAAAGGTTCAATTTTTTAATCGAAATGGGTATCAAAAAATTCGTGATTTTATCCTAGTTATGAAAAAAAAATTATATTTTTTAAGAAAAATAAAAATAAAATAACGATTTATGGACCAACATTTTTGCGAAAATTTTTTTAAATATTTTTTCAATAATTGGCTTAAAATTACGATTCCTTTTTTATTCTCATTTCAAGAATAAACTCAATACTATCTTTTGAACGAAATGTTCTAGAACTGTGAAACTTAATCGCTAGTAGGGAACTGAAGATCAATTTAATTTTTTTTTTTATATTTTTCCCATATTCAGCTAACTTTTACGCTTCGTTTGAGGTGTGTTCCTACAAATTTTTTGTCTACGGGACACTCTATTGTAGAATTAAATAAAATCTTAAAGTTAACTGAATGGTTGTTGAATTAACTTGTTAATTGTAGAATTAACTATACATTTTATTTTTCATTTATATGATTTCATCCAAAAATATTTAATAATTAATAATTTATATTATAATTCCGTGAACCATATTAAAATTTTGATTGTGGGTAATCATTAAATGATTAAACAGAATCATAAACCAGGTATTATTGAAATCAACGAACAACCTCTATATAATTATTGAATAGTTGTGGTGATCATGTTGTAAGCATCTTTTTTCTCTGCGAATGTAAAAGAAAACCCGTTAAGAACTAGTCACGTGACAGTTTCTCAGGGCTAGTGACCGGACCAAGTTTCTGAACTTTATATTAGAGGAACCTGTAATTTTCACATAGGTGATGTCATTGGAGGTGTCGAATTAGGCTCTTGGAACATGTCACAGGATTGTTCTAAAAGAACAGGGTCAATGTTGATTAATATAATAAAAAATGGTAATTTTTTATTATTGTTTTTATCATATTACGTTCATTTTTATTTTAAAAAATGTTTGCTATGTTAGATGAACACGATTTCTATTCGGGGTGCCACCCAGGTTCATCTATAGCAATGAAAGACAGAAAAAGAAACATAAAAGTTAAAATGTATTTGTGAATTTTATTTCTTTACGCTCTTTGTTACGTATGTATTTCTTGTATTTTTCAAAAAATATATATAATTTTTATTGCGCTCTTTGCTAAATGATTTTTTGTTTGTTATTCGCTCTTAGCGGCTTATGTTCGCCGAAAATACTCGACTCCCGAGTGCTGTGGGTGTCTTCCCTCGATCTAAAGTATGTTATGTTTAATAGTCTTCAACACTAACTACACACTTAACAAGCTTATTATAAATTGACTCTCAACTGTTAAATAGTGAGTGTGTTTGTAACAACTGATTCTCAATTGGGACTTTGGTGACGAGTTAAGTGTTAATTGATACTCAATTGGTACTGAGGGAACGGTCCATTACAATTGCCTCAAAATTCTCGCAGGGATATTATTATTATTTTCACTTATAAATTTTAGCCCCATTTTTACTTTTTATTACTCCAAGAATGAATAAAAAGTACATATGAAAGAGGACCCTAAATGTAGCATTGTTTGACTTAACTAAGACTTCATTATTACTTCTTGGAAAAATATTACCCCTTTGCATAAGAATTCATTTTGATTTTTAATTTATACACAAGAATTTCTGCTACACAAACAGATATTCAAAGATTATTCACTTCTTTTACCCCATAATTGTCCACTAAACTAAATATTATCCTGGCTATTTCAGATCATATAATTACTGAACATGTTCTTTTGTGTTTTTGTCTAAAATAATTGAATAATTAACCAATAGCAGATAAAAATCATATTGAAAAATTTCGATTTAAAATTACTAATGGCATAAACATACAATTTTCGATGGACGCTAAAAAAAATAGTAAGTGAGAATTTTGTATTCCGCTTGGCCGAATCATCTACTCACTATTAACTTTTCAAATGGGAGGTGGGCACTGGCCACTGAGCAGTAAATTAGGCGGCCTATATTTAGTTCTTGAGATTGTATTTAGTCCCTAAATTGTTCATGCAAAATTTCATTGATGTACATCAGCCGCGAATCTAGCTCAAGCTTTTGGGAGAGGAAAATAGAATGATTTTCACAACTATTTCCTTAAACTTTATGATTTAGTATAAATTTGGCATTAAGAATTTTCATTTTGGGGAGGGAAATTTCCCTTTTACCTCCCCGTGGATCCGCGCCTTTGTACATACAGGCTTTATTGTTAAAGATATCGGCCCAAAAGTATTACCTATAGTTAGGATGAATAGCACGATTTGCTAGATTTTGGTTCATAATTGTTATGTTTATGCACCGGTTTTGCTACTTTTGAATTCTAAACAAATATTAGAATCTAGAAGGTCTCCCCCAAGTTCTATCCTGATTTCTGAACAGACAGGAGTACCTCGAATATACATATAGGGTTTTAAATAATTATTTAACATATTACATACCGAATGATAAACCCAATATATCAGCCATAATTTTTTATTGAAGGGTATACAAAAAGAATGCGAACAACACAAAAAAAAGAACAAATGGTCAGTTTATGGATCAGGTGGCTGTTACAAATTATTTACCCAATAATGGAAACAATAAACAAAAAACAAAATAAATTAAACTAAAACAGACCATATGTATCAAAATTACTACAAGAAATCGAAACATTTTACCAGTTCATTTTAATCTTAAGATAGGTACTTAAATGACCACAAAAAAAAAAAGCGATGCCGCAGGGTATAAATTATATCAAATGTTGTTGGTGTGGTGGCGGTGGTCAGTTATTGAAACATCATTCAATGCAAGAAAAACACATGGAAAACACCCAAAATGAATAAAGGAATTAAAAGAAAAAAGGCACATTTATATGTATCTATGTATATGATGCTTGCACGAATCCCTTTTATAGAGATTTTGTGGTTTTTATGTCGTCTGCATAATTTGCACAAAAAAATTAAATATGTACCAAAAAAGAAAAAAAGTGTTGTGACTGTCGATCAGCAGCATCAATACTAGAGCAAGGAACGCATCAATAGCCAACCAAAATATGTATGTAAAGAAGAAGAAGAACGAAAAAACATCAACCAAATTGCACAAATTGTTATGCGAAAGAGTGGAAAAAACATAACAGCCAAAACCAAACTAACCAAAAACCGACTAAGCATTTAAGCCATTCTACTAAGTCATCAAAACTGTACACTGTATACATTTGTAGATATTCGTATTTATTGTATGTATGTTGCCAAAAGTGAGACACAGCGATTTTACTTCCAAAAATTTTATGGAAAAAATGCCTGCCTGCCGCCTCGTGCTAAGCAGAAGCCAAAAAATTTAACTGCACTGTGGTTTTAAACTGAACATTCTTTCTCCTTTAAAACGTAATAACAAAAAGTTTTTGGTTGACAATTTAATTTTGAATAAATTCCATATAAATATTTTTACTACTATACCCAGCAAAAAACGTGGAAGTTCTTCAAAAAGAGAACATTTTCACAACTTCAAAAGTGGAACAAAGTACATATTTTAAACGTTTTTGGAAGTTCTTAATAATTACTTCAAAAAAAGGAAAAATAAATGAATTTTTAGCGGAAAAATTTGTAATAATTTCTAATAAATATAAATTTTATAAATTTTAATGAATTTTTATTATTATTTAATAGGGCAAAAGTAGAGTTTTTATTAAAAAATTGTATAAANNTTTGTGTTGGGTTTATGTTGTCTGCAGGAGAATGTTGCAATGTAGTGGCATCATGAAATGTTTCATCATTACTACCACTTCCTGATCTTGTTAAAACCATTATAGAATATTATAAAAAAATTTCTAAGAGAAGTTACAAAATTCTGTTGTGTGGTGGTCTTTGAATGACTTATAAATTTAATTTGAAAAATCTTACGTGCTAATGAAATTAACTACTTATCAACATTTAATGATTCTTGAAGTCCAAAATATTTTCATTCAATTAAAGGCAATTAGATAATTAGTATACTGTTGTTCTTGACAGTTCTTTAAATATTTGAATCCAGTTGGTATTTTCTTTTTTACAGCAATTTTTAATTAAGATTGATATTTGAATCCAAACGGTATTTATTTGTTTAAGGTGATTCTATTTATTTTTAGATAAGATTGTTCTAAATATCATCTATATTTTGATTTGATTTTTCTATTCTTAAATATTAAATATTTATATTTTTAGATAAACGTATATTTAATAAAATTTATTGTTCTGGTCAAGTAATTGGTTAACTATTTGATTATGATGATGATTCGATTTGCAGGATCGCCAATTTGGTATCAATATTAAATATTAAAATTAGTTTTTATATTTTATATAAAATGCTTTTATTAGGTTTGAAAATTATAAATTGAATAATCAATTATTTAACATAAAATTGAAGTAAAGCATAAAAATGAATTGTATATAAAATATTGTATAACAAGTTGAAACATGTTTTAATATAAAACAGTAAAAGGACGCTACAGTTAATATACCAGACTTGTTCAGTTATTTAAACAACTTTATTTGCTATTCGCTAGATTTTTATTACAATTATTTAAAAAAGAACTGTTTTTTATTGAAAAATTTCATTTTACTATTTCTTATTAATAACTTGAAAAAAAAAAAATACATTTAATTGAAAGCCCTATAAAGACATTTTCAATAAAACGTCACCCGATTTTTATAACTTTTTTTCTATTCAACAATTACATAATTTGGGACTTATGTACATTGAATTTATTGATTTTTCCAATATGAAATAAAATCTAACGTTTGGGTTTTATTTCATTTCAAATATTTTGAAAGAAATCAATTTCATTATTTCATTACGAGTTTTGTCATTTTACACAGAAAAAATTAAAAATCGACTTCAATTACGAAATTGCTTGTATTAATTAAATTTTAATTGATTTTGCTCAAATCATTAAAATGATAATATTAATAACAACGATAATTGATTTTATTATTATTATTATTATTGTTTTTTCTTAAATAGACATAATGAGCTGAACATTTTTGAAAATTTGCATAAATTAATCTTATTTTTATAGACAAATCTTTCAATTATCTTTACATATAAGAACGTTATATTTTTCTTGTTAAAACTCAAGTTAATTTCTTTAATTCACAAAAAATATTTAAAATTATTTTTTAATAAAATTATTAACTAACTTTGTATTGGAGTTTAATTATATTATTAATTAATATAATTAATTTTTTAATTGATACAAATTTATATTTTAAATAAACTGATAGTTCTTACAAAAAATATAAAGAAAAATTATTTTTTTCTATAAAGATGTAGAAATAAAATAAATTTGACTAGTTTTTCAACAATCTTCAGCTCATTATGTCTTTTTAAGAAAAACCTGTAATAATAAAATTAACTATTGTAGTTATTAATATTATCATTTTGATGATGATTAGAGCAAAATCAATTAAAAATTAATTAATATTACAAATTTCGTAATTGAAGTCGATTTTTACTTTTTTCTGTGGTGAAAAATGTATACAAAATTTATTTTTTCTTATACTTAAATGCGATGATTTCAGTTCAACATTAATCGTCGAGGCACATCCAAAGTGCTAATCAAAATTGGCGATGATATATGTCAATCTGTAGCAGCTTTTTTTCGAACGCCATATTGATTTTGATATATGGGGTGTTAAATATATCGAAATCAATATGGCGTGTGTATAAATTTCACTTATTTAAAAAAAATTAATTTTGCAATAAATGGATGAAAATGAACAACACTACATCACAAAAAACTGAATTTTTCAAATTTTATAAGAAGATTTAATAATTATTAAATCGGTAATATATAAACGCATACTTAACTTATTGTGTATATATCATAATTTAAATACTGTATTGAATAATAATAATAATAATAATAATAATAATAATTAAGTTTTCTATGTTTTTGAAATTTTATTTTAAAAATACGTATTGTTTTATATTTTCATTATAATTAGAATTTTTCAATATTAAACTTCACAAAATATTAGCTTTAATTAATAAATAAATAAAATTGTTATTTAAATATTAAATATAAATCTTTACAAATAAATATTCTTAAATATAATTTATAAAATCACCACACTTATCACTATATTTTTAATTTATATTTTAGATATAGCATTGCAGAGTACATAAATGCAATAATATTTGATTAAGGACTATAAATTTTTATCTGAAACCGCTAACAGATCTGTGTTCCACTAGTGTCAAGGAATATTGGTACAGTATATCGTTTTTTCTAAATTTTTTTGAACATCAAAAGTAAATGAGTTTGAAGAATTTCCCATATATACAAGACTCCTTTAATATTTCACCAACACATTTTGATGTTTATTCTTTGTTAAACACAAACACTGATCCATACAAACATATGTAAATACATATTTACTTAAAACTTAAAAGTTTATTTTTTTTACTGCAAAATATATTTTTATAGAAAATAAAAAGACTTCTTTCCATCCATTTAAAAACATTTATAAATAAATATTTAGTGTATACATACATATTATGTATGTATATTAGACTGCGGCAAAAAATCCTGAATTAACTCTTAGCTCATACTGGTTAAATATGGCCTTCGGACGTTTCACTGATTTCATAGAATCTTTTTTCATATTTTTTCTATTCATTCCAAAAAGATTCGGCATTTGATGAAATAAATAGCTGTTCATAAACTTTATTATTATGTACTCCGCGGTTTTTTATATCACTATAATGTGAAACAATATCAAAATTATAAATTTATTTGTTGTATTGAATATATATTGGGTGGATATATACCAAACAATTTAGTTTCTGTTTATTTATCACAAAATTTTACCATATAGTGTCTATTTAAAAAGTAAAATTGTACAGATATCTTAAAATGAGGTTTTTGGAAGACGTAAATAAAGAACTGTATTTGGATTTAAAAGCAAATTGTACGGACGTTTTAATATTGCAAGTAAAAGAACCCTCAATTTATTTTAAGGGAATAAACCAATGTTTTTGGAAATGGTAAAAACATATTATCGCATCACGTCTTCATTTCTCGGTTATGGAGTTTTTATTAAATTTAAGGAATTATATAAAAATCTATATAGTGCAATATGTTATGGACAAGACTAATAATAAGTTTCTTTTTATTTTTACGATATGTATTCACTCAAATTACTTTTTGCTTCAGTTATAAAACATGAAAACATACATACGTATCCACAGATACGTACATATGTATGTATGAATTCATGTATATATATGAATAACTAGATACTTAGTTACTTAAAATGCACGTGCATATATTTATATACCTACAAAAAAAATCAATCCTTTTATAGATATGAATGTACATAACAAACACACATACATATAAATTTCTATATAATACTTATGATATTCCTACTACATACATACATACATACATACATACATACATACATACATACATACATACATA
>MINK01172267.1:0-21927 GCA_001735545.1 Phormia regina
TATATATATATATATATATATATATATATATTAATTAATGTGCCATCAAAAAAATAATAATTTTTTGAAGGACTAAAATTAAAAATTGTTGATAATAGCCCATATACAACTGAAAAATATAAGTTTATCAATACATACTTACTCAATTTATACAGAAGAATAAAATGCAAATGTCCATGTGTTTGAGTATATGTGTGTGCTTGTGTGTATTTGTATTTATAAAGTTGTAAATACTTACATACAGTGTATATTCATGCAAGTAACGTTCCAATAAAGAAAAGACACACACACACACATCTACATATAATATTTATCTGCATATCATTTTATTGTAAAATGTATGTGTTTGTATATTAATATATGTTCAATAGTACATACATATAATCATACATGTATAAAACTATATTACTCGTAATATATGTATGTGTAAATATGTTTGTCTTTCATACTTGTTAACCGATAAAGTGTTGTATTTTTAGAATTTAAATTGTTGACAATGAACATTCATTCCTAAACACATACATACATATACACTTTTATGTATGTATATATATACACTTATATGTATGTATGTATATTATAAGTACACATACTTATTTCATCTAAATCGAACATTTGCTCACTTACTGATACGAGAAGATACTGTGTAACATACTTCATATTTCCCATCATACATTAAATCTATGAAATTGAACATAAATATCCAAAGAATAAAAAAACTATATGTAAATTTTCATTTAAGATTTAAATTTAAAACATATTATATTTAATAAATCTTTTTTTTTTCTACATTTACATTTCATTAAGAAAATTTTAAAAATTAATTAGTTCATTGGAAATAAGTTTTGTAACACAAATACAAACCATTAGTTATTTGTTTACGTCATTTTGATTAATTTATGAATTAAAAAATAAGATTTAAATTATTGTTACAAAAAATATATAAAATTAGATTTACGAAAAACCATTAGATGATATTGGTTAAAATGTGCTTCCTGGAAAAACTAACAAAAAGTTGGTTCCAATTGGAAAACATTATTGACTGGCTTTTTAACAAATGTCTTCAAAAATCTTCATTAAATTATCTTATTCTACATTAGATAATAAAGAGGTAAAGGAAAATAAATTTAATCTAATGGGAAAAATCCTTAAAAAATTTAAAATTATTTTTATTAATTCATTTTAATTGTCATCATATTACTACCTAAGAACTTCAGAGTGAAGTGCTATTGAAACAATTGCATAGTATTTGTACCAAGAGAGAAGGATTCCCTAAATAATCCAAAGCTAAGACCAGAGATTAGACTTGGGTAAAAGAATGGGCAGACTATTCCAAAAAGTGGCTGAAATTACTATTAAATCTCAAACGGAACGGTTTGCATATTAACAACTCAAAAACCATTTTTAATTTAATTATAAGTTTTTTTTTTTTTTTTTTGAAATGTCTTTTGGTACCTAAGATATTTTGACTATAACAACGAATTTTATTTGATTTTTTTTTTTTCTTTTTTCATTCCTGTCTTTAAGTCTATGTTAAGATGCTCCGACTTATTTTCATAAAATGTTTATTGGTGTACCACCACATGGTTAATAAGCATCAAAAAAGACTGATAATACAACTTTAATGTACTTTATGCTCAGACTGCAACTAAATATATATTAAAATGTAACTTTATAATTAACTGATAAAATTAGAAATCATCTAATTGGTTTACAGTTTAATTTTTTAAATAATATAATATCAAGATATTTAAATAATATAATTTTCATTTTATTTCATTTAAAAAACAATATAAATGATACCTTTTTGTATTTGGTTTTTTTTTATCTAAAGCCTCGATGTGTTACTAAACGAATTAATTTCGTTGGTTTTAAATAGAATGATGCTAAAATCAAAATTGTCTATAAAAAACATTTGACAACAAGGGTTAATTAAAATAATAATTTTAATGATTGAAGCAAAATCAAACAAAATTTTATTATTATAAGATATTTCGTAATTGAAGTTCTTTTTTTTTTCGTGAAAGCATTCAACAATTAAAGATACTATTTACTAAAATAAAATAATTTTAAATAATTTTTTTCTTCCACTTGCCCAGCAAAAAAATGATTTTAACATTGTGTTGTCATTAGAAGGAAGTAATTAGTAGTGAAAAAGAGCAGCAGGAGTTATTTATTTATTTTTTATTTATTTAAATAAATAAATAAATAATATTTATTTATTTTATTTTATTTATTTATTCTTAACACGTGGTTGTCATTGTTAGGATCTTATTATTTTATATTTTTTATCCATTGCTTTTGAAGCACTTCGCTTAATACTATCTTAATACATTTTTTTTTTAAATTCAGTTTTTCCCTATTAAATAATAATAAAAATAGTAAGAATTTTGTAAATTTTAAATTTTCTTATTCAAATTCAACTATCTAAAAACTTTAAAATATGCACTTTGTTTCACTTATAAAGTTGTGAAAATGTTGTTCTTTAGGAAGAACTTGATCGTTTATTACTGAATGTTAGATAGAATATCTTTTAAAAAATGTATAATAATGATATCATTTTCAAAAGGAATGCTTTTATAATAAAAAAAAAATCGATTAACCAGGCTAAAAAAAAAAAAAAATAAATAGAATTGATTTCAATAAACTTGAAGCGTGGCGAAATTTAAAAATTGTAATCGTTGGTCGTCGAGTTTTCATGCAAATGTTTCTATCATTTCTATCCATATTAATATAAATACGTATGCGTATGAGTAATGTCATTTTTAATTAATATTTGTCATACGTTAAATGTTAATCAGCTTTAATAAATGTTTACTTAATTTTAAAAATTTTATTAAAGCTAAACCACCACGACATATATTAATTCCGTTATTTCATCATTATTTCATATTATTAATGAAATTAATTGCAATTTGTTTGCTGGTTAATAAAAATGCAGCTCAGTCGCAAAACCAGTACGTAGGTTGGTTTCTTTAAATATGTGTTTTTAATAAGGACAGTTCTACTTTTTTATAGTGTACAATATTCTTATACACACTTACATACATTCATTTCCCTCTGGTGCAGAAGTTTACATTTTTACTGCGTGTATTAACATGTTAAATACGTTTTTCTTTTCTGGTTCCTTTTCCCTATAACAACACAACGTCTTGTATTTTTATTATTATTTTTTTCTTCTCTACGTTAGGATGGCATTTTTTCAATTTAACTCTTTTTTTTTTTTTTGCAGAGAGAAAAAAAGAATTTTTTCAATATTATTTTTCAGCTGCTTTTGTTGTTGTTATTGTTGTATAAAGAATATACATTTATATGCAAAAGAAGTGTATTCTTATGCATGGTTTAAGGATTTAAAGCAACATGGCTTACACACACACACACACACACACTGAGTGACTTATATACAAGTATACAATGTTGGTTTGATACTTGTAGCTTTATACGTTCATAAGTTAGTGAGTGTGTGTCTGTGAGAAAGTGTATGCCTGCATTTTGTAGTCACCCTCTGTGCTGTGCAAATTGGTGTTTATGGTTGTCATAAATGCACTGGCATACAAACAAATTTTAAAAAGCAACGAAAGGATACAATTGCATTCATGCATGTATAATATTGTCGATGTTCTAGAGGTGGTAATGGCATCAACAGATCAACATGTTTTGAAATTCTCTGAAAATCTGAACAAATTAGTTTTGACTTTGTTGCTCGTTGCTTATTTGTTTGTTTGTTTGCTTGTATTTTATGTCTATTTGTTTTTACATTAATTTACAACAACATTAAATAAAAACAGCAACGAAAAGAGGAGAAAAACATAGTTGCTGATTAAATAAGGGCTGCGTTTTACCTTAATTTTTTTATTGTATTTTTTTAATGAATCTTTAAATCCGGCTTTATTTTTCTATATAAATTATTTAGTATCATTCTATTTGGTTTTTGTAGTAAATAATTGAAACCAACATACCTGTTATTTTAGCTATTCCCATAACCTTGTGAGAGTAAGTAATATTTAATTAGACCCATTACATAATACATAAATAATCTCCGGACAACAGTTTCCTGCTGTTTGTAAGCTGTATCATTTAATAATATCCTTTATTGTTGTTTTATTGTCGTAGTATATTCTTATTGTATACACATACTTGCATACATACATATATATGTTATACATTTACATTTGTAAGTCCCTTTGTCGCCATCTCACTTAATGTGTATGATATATAAATGTGTGTGTGTCTCTGTATGTGTTCTTACAACAATAATAAAATATTAAGTCTGAAAACATACGAATTTTATTTGTTCACGTTTTTACTTTTCCCGTCACTTCACTCACTTACATCCAGAGGCAGCAATACTTTACGGCCTTCTTCCCAGCTGTAATTATTTTTCACTCACACACGCAAAGCCAATAAATGAGAGTTGGCGGTGGCAGTATGACAACACAAAGCTATAGAATAGCGGTAATAAGAACAATTTTATATCTCGAATAATATATTTATAAAAAAAAAAAAGCCCGAATGAGCTCTTGTATTGCATTTATGTGGTCACGACATAATAAACAATAATAAAAACACATTTATATAGCATTGGGATCATATGGACAACTTACTTAGTTGTGTTTGCTTTTATATAAATGTATGTAGATACTATAAACACTCACAACACCATTTATTCTGTGGAAAAGTTACAAATACAGGAGAAAAAAAAGAGCGAAGATGGATAGCCAGATATGAACCTATAAATGTCGGTTTTAATAAAATGGATACATAAGTTATTTTTTCTATTTTTAATTTACGAGTGCGAGAGTTTATAGGTATGCAGCTGAAAATAAAGGAAATAAAATGTACATTTTTAGGGTTCCCATAAGTATCTAACAACATTTTTTCATTTTCTATACATTTTTCTAATTAAAATTTTTTGGAATATTTCGAAGATTCTTATGTATGATACATTTTTGTTAATTATAATTAAACGTTTGAAATCAATGAAATTTGCAACTCTAAACTCATATTTTACAACAATTCAACAAATCTTTAACTTGTGAATTGAATATAAAATTCACAAGTTAACATTAACATACGTAATTATAATTTAAATCAGTAGAAGAGGTATTTCAATGAAATTTTGCCCAATATAGATAATCGTTTTCTAAAATCGAGAAATGAACACTCTAGTTGAATCTATTTGACATTCAATGAAAAAAATAAAAAAAATGAATCTATTTGACATTCAATATCTCCTTTTTGAAAATAACATTTTAATTAACTGATATTATTCATAATTTGAAAAAACTTAAGAAATAACATTGAAACTCTTAAAACTAACTAGACTGATTAGTTATTGTCTAATAAAGATAGATCCTTTGATAATTTTAATTAGACTCAAGTTGTTTTATAAAAAAAAGCTACTCACTCGTGAGAGAAAAATACGTGCAAAGTAAAAAATGTGTTTTTTTTTTTTTAATTTCAGCTTAATATCAAATATAAATGAATAAAAATATATAAAATATTAGTTAAAATATATTTATGTGATTTTTACAAAAATATTATTTAAGGTTTTTGGAAAAAAAACTCCTTTTATATAAATTTTATTGAAACGAATGCTCTGTATAATAATGTAGCAATATATTAGATGTAAATTATACTAACCAATCCGGTTTAAGTTTTTTCTTTTTCTTTCTTTATAAATACTTATTTAAAATTTTGTAAAAAAGTCCTCAAGTTTACATTCAAATCATAAATGAATTTTTTTGGAGAATTAAAAAATCATACCCAAAGTGACCAATGATGCAGGTACTTTTGTACTTTTCCAAATCAATACAAAGCAATACTTTACGGTCTTCTTCCCAGCTGTAATTATTTTTCACTCACATATGCAAAGTCAATAAATGAGATAAACATCTGATATTTAATTGTGTCTAACGGTTGTAAAATTACAGAATTGAATACAGAACTAACATCGATGTTCACCAGCAAATTTCCCTCCTTAGACTGATGAAAAATATTATTCAAAGACCAAAAATAACTATTAATTAAATTCTTTTTTTTTTCAAATTAAAAAAGTTGAGTAAAGAATAAGAAATATTTTTTATGTTATTTGATAACAGTTAATTTTCTCCTATTTCTCTTTAACGTTTATTTTTTAAAAATATTTTTTTAAGTTGCTTGATAACAGTTATTTACGTTAAAAAATTGTTTTGCTAATAATTTTTGTATTTTTGAAATGAATTTTTTACGTTGCTTGAAACTTTAATTTTTTATAGCACATGTATATAGATTTTACAGAAATATATATTACAGTATAGAATAATATACATAGGTCCTATGAAGTTGTAGTTATTATATAAATTTAAAAATTTTCTTTAAAAAAATCAGATTTATATGTCCTTTTACGTATCCATTTTTCAATTATTTAAATTATATCGAAATTATAAAATAACTTCATTATTATCTGTTGTAAATCAAGATATTTTTTTTAAAACAAAAATTATAGGCAACGTAATTTTTTTTTTAAATAATTATATAAGAAAGACAAAAATTTTGATTTGTTAAAAATAACTGTTTCATAAAGACGTACATTTTTTTCTCATTTTTTAACGGTTACGACTTAATATTCTGTCTCTGAAACATTAGAAACGATCAATGATCCTTCAAACTTAGTTATTTTAAATTAACATATGATCGTATACAAGAGGTGTGTTATCATTTCGTGTGTAATGTTTTTAAATAAACAATTAAAACCCCATAAATTATATGTACATATGAATGTATTCAGGATCCTCCAGCTACCATATAAAGATATTGATGATATGTATTTAGTAAATATTTAAAGAAAAGCAACACATTTTAAAAAATCTCTTATCGAGTACTGGAAACTCTGTATATAACTTTTAATACATTAACACACATCAAAGTCATTGTTGTATCTATACAGAAAAAAAGGAAAATCCTATATCCAACCAACATAACAATTCTATTAAATTTATAAGTTTTTTTTGAAGTTATACACCAACTGAACCAAATAACCAACCTCAATTCTATCATCAAATTCTAATGTTTGTTGGGTACATACCCCCCAAAAACCAATACATTTATACTTATGCATACATATGTATATGTATTCATTCAACATACATACATTGTCTATTGTGGCGTATGTCCGAATACTTTGGTGATAGAATTACTGATTTTATTGCTTGAGAGAAATGAAAGTTGGACAGACAAAAATGACATAAAATCTGTAAACGTGAAGTCTTAAATTTAGCTTTGATGACTATTTTTAGTGTTTTCTAAGACCACTGGCTTAAATGTTATACTTTATTCAATTGATGCTGCCACAATAAAACAACACAACAACATCACAACATACAAGTAAATATTAACACATATACTTATAAAATAACAACAAGTGGACGAGTACGATATTTTAAGCGAAAACAATACAATTTTAGTATCTACTAGTAAAATAACACCATCAACTTGAATTACTGATATGTATGAAATAAAAAGACATTTAAGAAATAATCGTTAAGTTGGAAAGATTTCTTTAGGTTAAGAAATTTGAGGAATAATATTCAATTTGTTTTAAAGTAAAGAAAATATTGATGAAATTAAATTTTTAACTTAAATGTTATTTTGGGATTTTTAACCTCTAATGTCATTCCTTTTTTTATTATTTTAAGTGTCGGCCAAAAATTGTTGCTTATGTGTGTATGTGTGTGTAACTTTGTTCAAACACTAATCATTTGTCTTTTGTCGGTAGATTAACAATATTGAATTTTTAACCTCAAAATCAGCTCATGAAAATCTTGTTTGAATTCAGCTTTTAATTTATTTTGTGTGTGTGTGTGTGTGTTTTTTTTCTGGGAAAGGATTTCAATTTGTTGCTCCGTGAACACTAATACTTTGTCCTGAACACATGCCAAATACAGACATATTGAGCATTGTCATGGACCATTGATGTAGTTGTAGCATTAGGGTGCATTAAAATTTTTAATTTTAAAATTTATTAAAATTTTGCGTATTTAGAAAAATAAAATATATGCATGTATAACTGTCAGTTACTGAATAACACCACACAACACCATTAATTTCACATTTATTTTAACCAAGACTTTTTGAATAAAATTACAAATAAAATTTGCTTATGACTATAATACTGAATTTGACTAAGATTTTACTATTCATTGTTATTTTGATAGTGACTTGAATTAAAACAATTTTAACTGAAACAAACATTTCAATTATTTTATTAAATAAAGATGTAAAAACGTGAAAACCTTTTAGACTGTTTAAATTATTTGAATGTATTAAAAATTATTCTTTATGTCGAATACGTAGAATTATTTGCAATATAAATGCACATTCTATTTGATTATAAGTTTTGTGGATCATCACGATTAGATCCTAATCTTTTATCAAGTTTCCCTTTGGTAAATTCACTTTCGGTTTGAAGTTAGATCATGTACTATCTTTTTAGCTCTAATTTATATTTCATATAACTTCTGTTACTCTTGGCTGATCATGATTTCAAAATTGTAGCATTACAATTGACAACAAAATAAAAAAAGTTTTCTTTCATGTGTCATCAAAATATTGTAATGCAGTTTTGTTTCCGGCTGTCTGTCCAGTTTCTTCAAACTTACTTTGACTGTTACCACAGAACTCCTTGTGACAAGAATAACAACTATATGGTGCCTATCTATGGGGGAAAAGAATGGGCTTCCCAAATTTATTTCTCAGGTTAGTAAACAAGATTAAATCCGACGAGACAAATTCCTTAGTCCTCAGTCGGCTACCCAGCAAAAAACGTGGAAGTTCTTCAAAAAGAGAACATTTTCACAACTTCAAAAGTGGAACAAAGTGCATATTTTAACCTCTCAAAATCACTTCCAAAACTGAAATAACAAACGAATGGTTCCGGAGAAAAATTTGTAACATTTCTAACGAACACATATAAATCTTGTAAACTTAAGCAATTAAACTATTAGCATCCCAGGCAAAACAAGTACTACGAAAAAATCCGATAAACATCTGTTTTAAGCGCAAGTACTTTAATCAATGAAAAGAAGTAATAAAGAATAAACTCTTACAATGATCAAACATAATGTAAAAAAGACTTATGCAACTCTTGTACAACCAGCAAAGTACTTCCTCCAAACAACGATTTAAAATCATAGGCTTTTTCATTCTATTTTTCACCGAACATCTATCTCTAAAATAATAATACGACCAAGTAAATGAAATGGCTCTCAAACAACAAAAAAAGATCCTATTAATTCAATAAGTCCCAATCGGTAACTACGATACTATAAAAAACCAGACAAGATAAACTTTTTAACTATCGACCCTCTAAAACCTATAAGAACGACTATGACTCGGAAAGAAACAACTTCATTTTTGTCCCTATGATCAAAAATACAACCATATCAGTAACTACTGTTTCTTAGATCAAATCTGTATTAAAAATCACAAACGATTTACACTTGCTTTAAACAAAATAAATAAGAATTACTTTCTCCTATTATAACAACACATTACAAATACCTCATATACTTGTAGCAGTAATTCTAATGACAATTACTTTCTGTTATATAAAGACCTAGTGAAGAATTCCCTGGAAAAAAAATGTACCTACTTCGACATAAGTTCTTTCAAAATATTACAAATTTAGGAAAAAATCATAAAAAACTAAATCTTTCATGCTGATTAATTATCAAACATATGACCAAAGACAACACAAAAAGTCCAGTAACAGACATTAAATTCAGTTACTATTGAGAAAGACTTTAACTTAATTTCATTAAACTTCCATAATCACAAAAAAAGCGACAATTATAACTTCACAAAAATACACATAACTATACGCTAGGTTTTAAAAATCATATTGAACATATCTCTCAATCATATCTAAAGTGAAAAAACTCGTGTCAGTTGCTGATTACTAACGACAAGTACAAAAACCCCCCAATGCAAATTATATATTACAAGGCTACGTAAACTATACATCACTGACAAAAGGAAAATAACTGATGCAATACAAAATTTGCTTATTCTCAAATTAATTCATAATTGATCTTGCAACAAGCATCAAGCACTACAAATAATGCAATTCTTTATTCCAGACTTTTTTTAAACAGACACAAACGATCTGAAAATTTCTCCCCTTTATATTTTATTTTAAATGTAAAAATTTTAAACCAATTAAATTATATTAATAAATAATATAATAAAAATCCCAATACAATTTAGTTAATTTATTAAAAATATAAATTTAAAAAAACATTTCCTGTGTTCATTACTCAAGTACTATTTTCTAATATTTTCTCCTTCCAATGACTACACAATGTTAAAATCATAGCTTTTTCAGTTCTTTTTTTTGCTGGGTAACTACGAGTTTTATCTCTAAAATATAATCCGACGAGATAAATATATCTGCTCTCAATCGGCTAGCTAAGATCGTATTATTCTTTGAGTCCCAATCGGTTAACTACGGTACTACTACGACCAGACGAGATAAATTTTTTGGCTGTCGATCCTCTAACTATGGGTTCGACTATGGTTCGGAAGAAAGAACTTCGGTCTTGTCTAGTATTACTTTGTTCCCTATGATCAAAGTACAACAATATCGGTACTTCTGTTCTTGCTCAAATCTGTTTTAATCTTGACTATTTACGTTTACTTTAATATAAACTAAATGAGAATTATTATTCTCCTGTTGTAACCACACATTAAAATATTTATTTATTTATTTATTTATTTATTTATTTATTTATTTATTTATTTATTTATTTATTTATTTTTCTGTAATTTTTAATGACAATTATTTTCTGTAATATGTAAGACCAGTGAAGAATTTCTTGAAAAAAAATGTACCTCTTCACATAAGTTCTTCAATATTTTACTATTTAGAAAAAAAAATCATAAAAACTTTAAATTTTCTGTTTTTCTTTAATTAATTATATTAATAAATAATATAATAAAATTCCAATACAAATTTAGTTAATAATATTATTAAAATATAATTTAAAATACATTTTCCTGTGTTCATTTATCAACAGTATTATTTTTAAATATTTTCTAAAGAATCAAAGCAAATAAGTTTTTATAACATTTTTCTTCCAGAGTTTAGGAGATTTTGTCTCAAAATCATCTCTAGTCATACAGCATGAAGGTACATTTTTCCTTCCTCTACCAGGTTTCAATTCTGTGTCCAAGACTTCTTTATATAATATTATGACCCAAGAAACTGTATCTTGAGACACGAATGTCTTTCAAGCAACCAAAATAGGATTTTATGAAAAATTTGAATTATGTATTTTCTTGTTTTTGTTCAATTTCCTTTTTAAGAAAAAATAGTTTTGCTATAAGCGTGAAACTTAGCACATGGCTAGTGTGCATAATGACAAATATAATCCAGTTAACAGAATTATTTATTTTTCACCACATCAAAACTTAGAAGCCCAAGAACACATCCTTATATTATGTGCTATTACGATAATTTAAAAAAAATATTGTTTGATATACAAAAACAATAATTATAATCTTTTTCAAATGTTTTGTCATATGATAATATAACCTTGTAAATCCATCAACAATATAAAAAGATTTTATTATTATTGTTATTGTTATTATTTTAAAGCAAATTAATCTGTAGCACCCTTCTAAATACACGAAAAGACCTTCACACAAAATCTACTCATACATTAGTAAAACTTTTTCATATTTGTTTCATTGTACACAGTTTAGAACTGCGGTTTTTAATAATTCTGTCTCAATGTGATTATGTAGACGTATGTATGTACAATTCTACATTCATATATGAATCTGTATGCATACGAATGCATATACAAGTACCTGTTGTCATGCTAAGGGAGCCAAGCAAATCAACCTCTGAACAGAAAATAAGTACAGAAAAAAAAAAACAACGAGCGAAAAGAAAAATAACGAAAACCAAAAAAACTCAGACCTTTTCCGATTATGCCATACTTTGTATTGGTTTACGTAAACCTAAATCGTAATAGCAATAACTGCTATAAGAATTGAAATTGTAGCAGCAACAACATTAGCAATAGCAGCAGAAAAATTCAGCAACGCCACCACCACACACAATTTCCGGTTCAGCATATTGTGTGGTTTTGTTTTTAGTAGTCGCTTACGGTGTACATTTTTTTATTTTTATTTTCGCTTTCCATCCGCATGCTTCTCGTTTAAATTTTTAAGTTTCCATACAGAGAGCTAGAAAAAGGCAGGCAGCCAGTCAGCCAACAAAACAGCCAGTTGCAACATGTTATGTGTGTACTGTGGTTTTAGGCTTATGCATACATACAACATCTATTTAATATATGTGAGTAAATTTGGATGTATGTATATGTTTTACTTGGAATTGTATATTAATACGAGGTACACTTTTCTAGTTGCTACAAAACAATGCAACAGTGGCAAAAGTTACAAAATTAAACTAGTAACCAAAAAGAAAGAAAACTAAAAAAAAATAATAAAACAAAAACCAAAAAAAAAAAAAAAAAAAAAAAAAAAAAAAAAAAAACAAAAAAAAAAAAAAAAAAAAAAGATTACGCCTGAATGTATATCTTAGGGTGATCGATTCGTTTTTCCAACCGGGTTTTTCAGTCAGTTTTTTTTCTGTCGGTTTTTGCAAAAAGTTAATTTTTCGAATGTCGAATAGACCGGTTTTTTAAATAATCAAGATTACATTACATTAATAAAGTTTTTTTTAAATTGAAGGCCTTCGGTCAGGCATAATGACAAAGTATGTCGAACATCGGCTACAATACAATATCTCAATTTTCTTCCCAAGGATTTAGTTAATATGGTCGTGTCATATATCATTAAAAGATATTTGTAAGTGCTTTTAAATGGCATCAATATAATTAAGATCGGACAGTTATTGAAATTTCAAAAGCCTATAACTTATAAATATAATAACAATCTTGTATGTTCTTACACCTCATCTAAGTTTTTCATCTGATTTTATTGGTCTTTTAAAGATGTATTAAAAATTTTCAACAATTTTCAATTGAGACATGTTTTCTAATATTTGGTGGATATTTCTAAAAATTTTAACTTGAATAAAATAATATTTATTTATTTTTCTTTTTAAGAAATATAGTTTTTGATAGAAATAATAATTTCTGCAAAAAAAACGGTTAATTGGGGTTTTCTGAATTAAAAAAAGCAACCGTTTTTTTTTTCAAAATACCATTTATTCGAACTATTCGAAAACCGGTTTCTCCAAAAAGTCGAATAATCGATCACCCTAGTATATATGTATGTAGGTGGGTTAAGTCACTAACAATTGTTGTATGTGCTAATGGTGGGAGCAGATGAAGGTTGGCTAGTGTTTATCAAGGCCAATTTCAAAGTTTTGCAAATAAACCAAAAAGCAAAATAAGAAAAAATTGAGAAAAAAAACCAACTAACTGGAAAAGAAAACTTGTTAAAACTTCTGTTTAGCATGGCATGCACTCACTGATGTATAAAGAATTCAAATACCCCATGGGGCCAAAAACTACAATTCGTAGTTTTCTATATTAGAAAGGTTCATTATTAAAACACAGCGCTGCGATACAACTCTTCCAACAGAAGCCACAAAGTATTGAAAACTTGCGGCTTATTGCACACATAATGAATGGAAAGAAAACATAGTTATTTCTATGTATGTATGTGTTTTTTTCCCAGACTTTAGCTTAATTAACGCAAACCGTTTTAGTTTTTTTACATTATTTTATTCATTTATTTATTTGATTTCTTTTTTTATTATTATTATTATTTCTTTTTTATGAGATTTATTTTGCTAGCAAAATTAAATTCAAAGAAAAAAGGCATTATGCCTTTTGCTTAAAAAAAAAAAAACAATTGTTTAAGCAATTATAACATTTTAACTTAAACAACTTAAAGTTTTAAATTCTGAATTTATATTTATTAAAATCTAACAATTTGTAAATGTTCATGAAATAAAAATTTACTCAATCAAATTGTTTCCTTATGTACTTTTTTTCTGTAAGATCCCAAAACTCTAACAATAAATATCATGTTTTCTTGTCTACAAGTTGATTTGAACTTGTACTACTTAGTTAGTAGTTAGTTTGTTTCCCCAGAGAATATCTGACTAGCACAAGTCCTCTTAGGGCATATGTGTAAGTAATCTCATCCCATAGTGCATTGGTTACATTTCCCTCTTTTATTATTATTTTCTTTATTTTGCTCAATAATGTTGTTCTTGTAGTTGTTTGCTCTTTAGAATGTTGACGATAGCTTTTTAACAAATTTCTTAAATTGTTTTGATTTTGTTGTAGTTGTTGTTATTTTTATTTATCCAAAAACTTTGCCCTTTTCAATGATGGCCTTTTGTTTAGTTAACACAAACTTAAACTCACATACACATACACACTTTTACTAACCATTTTTATAGTTTAAGTTTACTTAAAAAAAAAAAAAAAAAACATATGTGTGAGTTTGTTTTAATATGAACACAATCAAAAGCATCTTTTAACATTTATGGAAGAACATGATAAGGATTATAATCTTTTTTTGTTTCTCCAGATTTGTCTATGTTGTTATCCACACATGCCAATGGTTTGTACAATTACACATACATACATATATATACACTGGAAATCAAATATATATGTGTTTCTCTATTAGGAAGCTACAAATAAATTAAGTTAAAATATTTTGTAATATTATGTTTTTTTATTTTGTAAAGTAGGGTAGACTGGGAAGCATTCGTCACTTTTTTTTTTTTAGATTGTTCAAGTGATGATATGAGAGTGATATGAGCACAAGTTATAATTTTTCCCCCATTTTTCTACTTTACTTTTAGGTTTATAACATCGTAAAATATCTTTGATCAATTCCAAAAAAGTTATCATAAAAAATACTCACAGAGAAATGTTGAGAAGAGTGTTGAAAAAACAGTTAATCACGTCTTCCCCCAAATATATGAAAGATCTGTGATAGAGGAAAAGAAAATACGTCATTACGTAAATAATTGACTTAAATTTATTTTATTTCTATATTTTTATAAACAAATCTTTATATTTTCATTATATTTTTAAAAAGTCGTAAGTTTATTTATGCCTTTATTTTATAAATCACTACACCTCATTCTTGATAATTTTTTTGAAATTCATATTTTATAAATCACCTGAATGTTGCAGTGTTTGCTCGATATAAATATGCCTAACGTTACGTTATTTAAAATAAGAACTATTGAAACGGAATTTTATAAATCACTCCGCCAGAAAATTTATCATTTTAAACTTCAAATTCCACACATACAAATTTCCCTCTCACACTCATGCACACCATTGGCTAAATGCCGAATTTACAAAGTAAAATAAATACTCTCAACCTACCAACCATAAATATTCGTAATTCTCTACCCATTCACGACTTTAAGTCCGAAAAGAATCTACGAAGTGGAAAAATTTAATACGGTACTTGTAATAACTAGCGAGGAAATCGCGATTATAAACGTAAAAAGTGCACGAAACTTATTCTGAAAACTCTAAAGTTCATTCGGATCAAATATATTATATATTTGACAACAATAAACCAAATACCATCTTCTTATGCTGCATGTTTTATAGTCACCATCCAAAAAATATTTAAATTGTAAATTGTATGAGTTAAACAACAGCATCGTGAAGATTACAAATATTAAAGGAACGATATTTGTTACAGGGATTACCACAAGGGACGTTGTCGGTTGTGAACCAAAAGAGTCTATTTAAAAATCAATATCATTGATACTATTATTACTAAAATTTTTAACTTTTAAATAGTTTTTTTTTTTTTTATATTCATTTAGATGCATACATTTTTATACCAAAATGATTTTCAATTGACACTTAAATAAACAAAATTGTGTTCAAATAATTTCGAAGAAGATACCTTCTCTATTAGTAAAATTGACATGAATTCTATGTGAAATATGATGTATTAATTACGAAGTAACAAACTTTATATTTTATTTTTTAAGCCTAATATTACTTCGAATATTTTTTTGTGTGTGGGAAAAGTTCAACGCCGGTAATTTATAAAAAATTATAAAATTTGGGCATTAATATTGAATATTTTCGAATAAAAATACTATAATTAAAATACCATAGAAAAATTAAAACTTTTGAAAATGGAAAATAGTTTTCCTTTCATTTTGTTTAATAGAGAAATCTTGATATATTCTCGAATATAAGTTAACGAAAAAATTTATTTTAACCTTTTCATATATTAAATTAAATTAATGATATTTGTATTGTAATAAAACTCTTTAACAAATGTGAACTAGAAAAAAGCCGGAAATTGTGGTGTAATTTAAGAACTTTCTCCTTTAGTTATGTTGAATTATCAGAATTATTTAAAAAACACAAGAAATCCGCGATTTTTGAGAATAATATTTTTGATGTCGGTTTTTTTTAATGTCCCAATATTTGTATCATTTCTAATTTCAATTTAGGGTAATATTTAATTTTAACATTATGTAATGAAAATTTTTTCCAATAATTGGGTAAATTTTCATTTAATGTTTGGGGTACTTTTTTCAGTTCAATTTTGAGGGTAGTGTTTTTGTTGCACCTTAATACAGTGAACATATATATGTGTGTGTATGTGAGAGTACATTGTGTAGTATGTGTTGATATTCGGTTGAACAATATTTGAAATTTATAACTAAAAACCAAAACAAACAATGGATTTTTTCTTAGTTGTTGTTATTATTATTATTTTTTCGATTTCCTCCAAAATATTACTGAATGCGTAAATTAACCAGAAAACATTTAAGTTAAAATTGTATCACTTTTAAATGAATTTTAATAAATGAAATATAAAGTACATGAATAATTTGCTGCAAATTTTACCAAATTTGTTACCATAAACTTTCCTAATTTGTAAATTTTTTAGGTAAGAAAACTTTTTTTGAAACGAAATGTATTGTTAGTAAAAATGTTTGCTGGGTTAATTTATATAAAACTTTTAAAACAGAAGTCTGTCTATTTAATGCTCTACATGTGTTTTCTATGTATGTATGTATGCTCATGTTTTGTTAGCTGGGAATGTTTTAACTAAAAATATATTTTTGTTTTGTTTTCCCGTTTATTGTTTAAAAACATTAGTTGTAGCCTTATTGATTTCTTTTATTACAATATCCTATTATATAATAGGGATAAAAAAAGCATATTGCTATATTTTTGAAGTATTTATTTAACAAATATTTTATATGTACGTTGTTATATTTTTAGAACACAAAAAAAATTAAACAGTAAATACTAACAAACTTGTAAAACTTGCTGTTGTATCGATCGTTCGATCGACCTTTTTAGCACTTCTTTAAAATTTAGTATTTGAACTGAGAATTAAAAAAAAAATAGTAAACTTTCCAATTCATTCAAATGTTTGCTTTGAATTTTAAATACTTAAATAAAAAATAAAATTTATATTTTATTGGAGTTTAAAAATCTTATATATTAAACTATTTTTTTTAAAAGAAACATGAAAATAGAAGATATTAACCTTTAAAATATATATGTACATATATATAACTGAGCAGCTGTTTTTAAGCTTAATTCTCTAAATATATTAGTATAAAACATATATAACTTGTATCCATTAATATTACAACATTCATCAAGTTTGAAAAAAAAAGCCACCTGATATTTTCATTGTATAATATTTCATGATTCTAATATCCATAATCATTCCTAGAAAATACTTTTAATGATTCATAGAAATAATAATAAAACATACATATATAGAAAAAGAAAATTAAAACAATAAATGTATAAATGGATCGTTGAGCAGCAACAAAAATCTATGAGGAAAAGTGTTGGGCAAAAGATTAAATTACTAACAGCTTTTGGCAAAAAACAAGTAGAATAAAATGGAAGAAGTGTAAAAGTTGATATTTTTGTTTCTATCACAATTTTTTTTCTCTCTCTCTTCATATACTTCTTGCTTTAGATGTTAGAATTTTTGGCATTTACTGCGATTTTGCAAATGAATGTCTCGCATGGGAACAATTGCTGTCGTCGTTTAAAGAAAACATAAAAAGCCATAAAACATTGACTTGAAACAAAACCACACCGCTCGCTGCACCGCATCGCAATGTTTCGAATCAAAAAGAAGGAGAAAAATAACAGAAGAGACAAATCGAGTTAAGTTGTAAATGTAAAGACACAACGAGTGATACGCGTTGGGAGTATGAGAAAAAGTAAAATGAATTGAATAAGTTTTGTATGTTAAACGCATACTTGTACATAAAGTTACATACATACACACATAAAAAATAAAATACGCATATAGACAGACAAAGTCATTTATTTCTTTAGATTCAGACTTTTGGGATATAATACACTCAAAGAGTTTATTTTTGGAGAAAAAAGTGATGAAATTCCAGATATGAAAATTTTAAATAATATTAAAAAATGTTCAAAGGTTGGTTCAGATTTTTTCTATAACTGTTTCTATACTAAATGAATTTAGGCGATTTTTAGGACAAAATAAAATTTTAAGTTTAAAAGAGATGACTCATACCTATCAGGAGTGAAGCAACATTTTTAACTGCTTGTTCAATTTTTATTTCTTTTCCTATTTTAACTATTTTTCATCTTTAGAAATGCCTATGGAAAAATCAATAAAACCATATACAGACTCTCATGAATTATTTTATATAAAAATTGGGATTTTAGCTTTATGTTCTAAAGGCAAGTTCTGCAAATAAAATGTAATTTATTCTGTCTAATGTGTTTCAAAAAGTTCACCCATAGAGTTTTACAAATCTGCAACAATTTTGGTCTTTTTGGAAAAAATTCAAAGGCTTAAAAAGACGCAAACATTTTTTAAATCGGATAGACATAAAGGATTTTTTTCTTTTATTTAATCTACAGTAGTTTTTAAATTATAGACAAAATACATTTTTTCATAGGTTAATACTATAACAATTCTTCTTCTAAACTCATTTAATACATTTCATCTAAATAGGAAACTTTTTAGGAAAATAACAAATAATCAATATTTTATTTCGTTACTTCGGGATAATAATGTAAACTTCAAAAATAATAATAATAATAATAATAATAATAATAATAATAATAATAATAATAATAATAATAATAATAATAATAAAAATTCTCAAAGATTGACGAAATTTATCATTTAAATTTTTCGAGTGTAATTTTACATTCGTGTAAATATTCTATCCTCCTCTATATATACCTTCTAAAACACAGTAAAAAACACATTTTTGTACGGGTTCAACAGACAACAATCTAAAAAAAGTTTACCAATACAAACATACATACTTACTTCTATAAAAATATGTGTAAGTTTAGATGTATTTTGTCGAGCTGACATGCGAGTGACATTATTTTAACTGCTTTCACGATTACAATTATTATTGTAAGCGACAATTTCAACAAATTGTTTGTATGTTTTTTGCATTCATAATTTGTCAGTGTAACTCTTTACATTAATTTTGTTTCTTTGTTTTTATTTGTATTTTTATTCACATTTATTTGTCTCAGCTACCCAGCTCCCACCTTTATCCATAAAAGTTTGCTGGTTGGAGGATGGATATGATTATAATTCCAACAATAAACATTAATAAGTAAAAACACACACCCACACACAAAATAAAGCTTACAAAAAGCGACACATCATACAGTAAACATATACAAACAAACACTTGTTTAAATGAAAAAAAAAAAAATAATAAAATAATAAATAAATAAAAAAACACTTATGTATAAAATAATAAAAATATGATAAAGTACTTGCCATATGTTTAAACACACACATACACACACCAACAACAACAAAAAAAATAATTAAATTGTATTACGCGTTAAATCTATTTAATAAAGATTCGTGAAAAATAATTTCATAATAATTTATTTTTTATACCCACATCCATTTATTTCTTTTTTTTTATAATACACTGAGAGTAATTTTAAGTATCTTCCAACACCACAGCAACTGGTAAAACATTTCATTATTATTTTTATTTCTTTTCTGTTCTTTTGTATTTATATATTTTATTATTATTATTATTTTTTTAATTGCATTATAAATAGGTGATTTTGTGTTGTATTTAAAAATAAATAAAAAAAAAATATTATTATTGTTCTTATTTATTTTCTCAATGAAGCGTATGAATGTTTTTCTATTAAAATAGCTATGAATTTGAAATATTTTCCATGTTTTTTTTTTTTTTTTATTCTCTGGGATGAACTTTAACATTTATTTAATAGATTGTTTTTATTATGTTTATAACTAAGTGGAAGAGCTTTAAAATTTGTTTTTTTTTTTCCAAATATTTTTATATATTTTCATTTTTATATACATACAATAAATTTATATCATATATGTAAATAAATATAAAATGTTTCCAGAAAAAATACAATTACGTTTTAGAGAAACCAATGCAGAAAATAAAGTAAAATTGAAAGTTAAAGCAAATGAAAAATATAGGTTAAAAATTATTTCAATATTCATCCAAGACTGGCATGTACTAAGTATAAATATAGATACTTTACAATAAATCCTTCGACTACTCGAATTTGTATTCAATGTTTCTTAAAGGAAGAGTATAAATAGATTCCCATTTTTTTTACTCTGTAATACCCAAAATTTCTTTTCGGGAAAAACTTACATAAAAAATTGACTTTTTCCAGTAAAATAGTCACCCTGGCGCGGCTTTTGTTTTAATATCAGCTTTGACATTTTTGTGCTACACAAAAAACTAAAACCACAAAAATTAAAATTAACGAAATTCTGATAAGACTAGCGGAGAGACTGCCTTCGGATTTTTTTTACATGCATTTATATTAAGCATTCTTTTAGAAACACGAAAAAAATGTATGGTCCAAAGGAAAATAATGGATTTTAAAGTGAAAAAATATTACCACCTTTTGAAAAAAATCACAATTTCTTTCAAATTCCCTAATTCAAAATAATATAAGTTTTTATTTAAATCACATAGATATATGATCCTTGCACAAAAATTGTTTAGAATTTTGTATAGAATATAGAGAATATTTTAGAAGTTAAAAAAAAACTTGAAAAAAACATGCCCAAAAACGGGTCCAAATTCTACTTTGGTCCAAATATCTCTAAAAGTAAATGAGATAACTCACACATGTAACTGTATTTTTTTAGAGAATTATAAGGACTATCTGTATGCAATTTTTTTTTTTTTCAATTAAATCATATATGAAATTTTGGAGATTTTTTTTAAAAATTTTCATACCAGAGGTAACCAACTTTGGAGGTCCACCCCTCGTCTCCCAGTCTCGCTACGCCTCAGGATTTCCTATCTGAAATTTCATTCAAATACATACAGCAGTTCTAAAGTTATACAATTATTTCCAAAAATTTGGGAATACTGGGTATAGTGTATTAAATTTTACGTGGCTTTCAAATTATTTTAATTGTACAGAAATATATTGATATATAGTCAATTTTTGATATAAGTTTGAATCCGTTAGCAAAATGTTTGAGAGTTTTATCATGTATTGAATGAAATTTACTCTTGAGCTTATTCAACTTATATACTCAATAACAAAAATAAAAAGCAAACAATTTTAAATTTCACACAATATTTATAAATTCTTAATTATTTTGTTTTTAATACTTTGTTTATTTATATTTTTCCTTCTGGTTGTTTTATTTCTATAGACGTTGAATGGAACAATGAAAATCACTCACATATCAAGGTTTACCCAGTACTGACCATCATTTTAATATTTCCACAATTATTTTACTACCTTTTCTTTACATACATACATACAAACACACACACATAAACACTCAAACATACCCAGCGGTAAAATTTGCGAGACATCTACCGAACAGGCCGCCAAGAAGGCCTTTTTTCAGATGCAGTTGCTCGTGCTAACATGCCTTCTCTAATAAGGCCTT
>MINK01172267.1:22029-32891 GCA_001735545.1 Phormia regina
ATAAAAAGTACATTGTTTTAATTCCCTTCTCTTTGAAGGAAAGAAAGACTATAGTATTTGAAAAAACAAAACCGTCCAGAAACCGTTACAAAAACAATATCAAAATTCAAAGCAGAAATTCCTAAAAAGAATGATAAATCATTTAGTTGTCTCCAATTCTTTGTTTGAATAGGATGTGATCTTCTAAGTTAATTATATTTTTTATTTATGGTTTTTATTATAACTATTTTAGTGAAAACTTTATCGTTTATATTATATCTTATATTTTTGACAAAATAATTTAAAAAAAATTTAAGTATTTTCAGGAATATTAAAAAAAAACATCAACAATTTCTATACAAATATCATTTTTAAATAATTTGTTTTAGATCGACTTAAGATGTTTTGTCAAAAGTAAACAGAAATTTTTTAATTTTAAAAATTTTAAAATAATTTTAAATAAAAAAATTATATATTTTATATAAATAAAAAAATATTTTATTAAATAGTGTAGACCTGCAGAAAGCTTTCTGTAGAAGGACTCTTTTTTAATACTTCTACAGAAGGCCTGTTTGCAGTTTTCAATAAAAAAGGTCTTCTAGAAGGACTGTATCGTGTTGCGAATGTGGAAGGTCTACCTCCCAATGGCATCACGTGTAAAAATGAAATGTACATGGAATGTATGGAAAAGGTCTTCTGGACATAAAAAAGGCCTTTTAGAAGGGCTCTTTACCCCTTCTTTTTACCACTGCGATATTATTGAAACAAACTATAGTAGTTCTTACTAGTTTTTACTGACTATTACTTCACCCACTATCCTTCCCTCAAGCATTTATCTCATGCCGACCATTTTGAATGTAACGTGTTAAATTATTAAAAGTAAACAGTTTTACGCAGGATAATGAACAAAAAAATAATAATAATAATATAAAAGAAAATATAATAAAAAGGACTCTTAACGCTGCAAGATGCAAACAAAAACTTACTACGAAACATTACGATTAAATATGAAACAAAGAAGACTTGCAAAAAAAAATTAAAATAAAAACAAAAACAAAAAAATATATATAACAAATAAAAAACACACACTCACATACTATAGAATTTTAAATGAAAGATCTTTTTTAATAATGAGAGAAAAAAAACATAAAAAGCTTAGGAGTGCCTTGGCTGGTTATTCTTATATACAGCGGATACAAGTAGGTCTTTGTTGCTATAGATAATAAAATGTATAATACAGATATAAACCTGTGAAAGTACATATAACTGAAATATATAAAAAAGAAAAGTATTGAAAGAAAAGTAAAAAAATAATAAAAACAAAACTAACGAGTAAGTAAAAGTTTAACTTAACCAAGGCGTTGTAATAAAAAAAAAATAAAAAAGCACACCATCTGAACTATATGAATTTACTAAAGACTTTGGTTGGGTACGTCAAGTGGAAAATTAAAGTGAAAACCACATGCATTAAATGTAAAACCAATGCCAGCCGCCACCATCTTCTTTGTATATAAAGGGTGAGACAAATTTGAAACATATAAATGACCCCTCAAAAGATGCGTAAAAATCCATTTAATATGTGAAAAAATATTCAAAAAAAATGCTTTAATTTGATCTTTAGTTTTCTACTAGAGATTAAAATTCAGGTGTCTAGAACATTTCATCCAAAAAATAATATTGAGTTTTGTCCTACAATGGCTATCAAAAAATTCGTAATTTTAAGTGAATTATTAAGAACATATTTAAAAAATTCTCGCAAAAATAACAAATGATTTTCCAAATTTGTTTGCAAAAATTGTTCATTAAAATGCCTTAAAGTGTCTTCTAGCGAAATTAAATCCAATGAGAAAATGTTTTTAAATATTTTTTGACAACCAGTATAAAATTACGAATTTTTTGATAAATATTTTAATTAAAAATTCTAAACTTTTACAGTAATTTTGCAGTTTCCACTAACACTTAGTGATAGTGCAAAATGTTTAACTACAATCTTTACTTTTTAGTGGTGAGTTAAAAAATATCAGCCTCACTTAGTGATATTTAAAATTTTTTCAGCTGAAGCCAGTGCAACATTTTTTTTTTCTTCACTAAATACTTTATACCATCCACTATTCACCAAATTGAAAGATGATCAAATATTTGTTTAATACAAATACAAAATAAATACTAATCCCAATCCTTTTAAACTTAAAATAAATTTTAAAACATATATTGTATACAGATATAGTCTCTTAAATATTTGAACTTCCAAAAATCCTTTTTTCGGAAGACCAATCTCTCTAACTTTAGGCTTTTAGTCTGTGGAATGATGAATTACTAAAATTTTTTAGTGGTAGTGATGAAATGTTTCACTATAACTGTAGTGGTGACAAATAGTTAAAAATCAAAAAAAAAAACGCACCATAGCGCAAAGCTGAATGCAGTCATAATTTATTGCACTACCTCCAACTCTGTCTTTAAATTGCTTGTAGGGAATTGAAGTCCAATTTTAACAAAATTTTTAATTAATTATTTCGTATTAGGTTAATTTCTACGGATTGTTTGAGAGTCTTTCTACATTGAAATCTTGAAAAACACTTCCTTCGGGACACTAATATAACTATATTTTCTTATTTCATATATTTGTATTAAAATAAAATGTAATTTCACGATATTGTCCCCCTTTTGTAACTTTTTATCTCCCCCGGATATATCAAAAATTTATTTCTAATTAATTTCTAAATTAAACTTGGATCTAATATCAAAATATTCGTAAGCATCATTTTTAATTGAATCACAAAATCTATTGCACTTTTGTCTTAGGTTACAGAATTTACGTCTTTCAATTAAATGTCATATATTTGGATTTTAGTTAAATGAAATGGAGTTACTTCCATTTAGTTCTATTAAAAATTGTTTATCTATAATTAACACATCTTAAATAACCCACTCTTTGTTTTATTTCTTCTAAAAAAAAAGAAATAAAATGGAAAATAAGAAATCTCAAAAAATACATTAAATACTCTTTCTATGAATACAAACCTCTTCTTCATCTTTTCGTTTAACTTTTTGAAATTTTTCCATTATTTGATTTGTTTGTGTGTAAGTGTATGCGTGCGTCAGTAGGTTTTTTTTTTTTTTTGTATTTTTTTTTCGTTTAAGAATTGCTTGCTGTTTTTTAATTTCCTGTGATGAAAACTTTGTTGCATAAGTGCACTTTTCGTTGAAGAAGGTATGGCGGTATTACAATATTCGTGTGTATATACATAAGTGTAGAAATATGCAAGTATAGGTTTATTTTATATGAGTGAAATTTAGAAGTATTTGTTGGCATTATATATAGCACTTTCTATATGATGTTTCACCAAGGTTGGAAACCAATACCGTTATAAATACCGATACCGATTAAATACCGTTTAAAGTTGGTTGGTAACAGATACCGATACCGAAATTCTAATTTTGTTAAAAATACCTGTATTCAAATACCGTTTCCAACTGTATATCGGTATTTTAGATGAGGTATTTCGAAAATATTTTTTTCAACATTGTAAAGTAATTGTTCGTTTACAATAAGTATATTTTCTCCCAATTATTTATCATATGAAACTTAAGATAGTTATAATGTGCTAAGTCCAGCTTGGAACTATTTATAAAATTTATTATTCTTTGAATTACTTGTACGGGATGATATGAAGATATGAATTCAAATAAACATATATCAGCACTAAGAAGAAGCAAATAAAAACTTAAACCCAATGAAATGATCTTGTCTGGATAATATCGGGAATTAATCTGTACAAAAAACAATTAAAAAAGTATATAGTATATGGTCGTTGACATTTTTCGAAAATATTATTTTATAATTTAGGTACGTTTAAATATGAGATACACTTTTATCATTTTCAGTAATGTTGATGAATCATCTCATTGAAGCATTTGAACTCGCATTTAAATTACCTCTAACGGTTTAGGAACTTTAAGAATTATTAAGTTCTATATATATAAGTGCAGTTTTAAAATGATTTTTCAAAGATATTTTCGAAAAATTTTTAAATAAAATTTTCTAATTCAAATACGACATTTTTCCGAAGTCCAGAACTGTAAAGATCCGAAAAATCATTAGAATAATAATCTATTTGTAAAAATCATTTGAGGTTCTCTTACGTTAAATATTCATATTTTTAAAAATTTTAAGTGCATATCTATTAAATAAATATTTTGCGAAATTCAAGGAAAAATTATTTCAAATATTAACTTTTTACGGTTTTTTCCAGTTTTTTTTTCAATAATAACGGTATATTGGTACGGGTATACCGTTACCGATATAATTTTAAATACCATTATCGATACCGTTATCGAAATAAAAATAAATTTAATACCGATACCGTTATTCGTTTCGGTTTCCAACCTTGTGTTTCACAATTATTTCCAAAAAAAGAAAAATTAATTCTCTTCCCACTGTCCAATGTGAAATACCAAATGCTGATACTTTTACTTAATTTCATTATAACGTATGTTAATTACTTGAGATCACAAAGGTCTCATAGGCTTTTGGCTTATTAAATAAAAACCTTAATATACCCAAGAACCAACACCACTTCCATTATTTCGACAAATGTAACAATTAGTCTCTCTCATGACTTCCGCAAACGTACACGCAATTCCGCAGGCAACACCTTTAACCCAAATGAATTTATGAAAAAGTACAATTATAGATAAACAGAATTTATATATAGATTCGTTAACAAACATGAAATATTCATTCTATTCATTTAATATTTCATATTTTTTTTTAAATATAAATTATTAAAAAACATACGAATAACATTTTCAAAAGTTTCAGCTAAAAACTAATGCAAAATAATTCACACTTTTAAACATTAAACAAAAAAACAAATCTTTTAAAAATAAACTTAAGCAAGAGTTTGCAGTAGAAACCTATTTGGAATTTATTATTAACACCCATTTTATTTTGTAGCCAGTAATAATAATTTTTTGGGCTGATCAAAAGTGTCTAAGAAGTTCTTTATTAAATAAATGTTGACTATTTATTCATACGTGTCAATTTAAAATTTTCATAAAAAATTTGCTTTAATATTAAGTTTTAAAATTTATTTTCTACAAAATAGTTATTAAAAACATTTTACATTTTTATTCATATATATGTGAGGTAAGGTAGGGTATTTGCTCTAGGCTAAAAATATAAAACTTTTACTTATTGCTTTTTTAGATTCTTTGTGCCAAAAAAAAAATGTTGCTTCATTTTATTACCGTAAATGTGTGATGTTTGTTCGTGTTTTTGTTTAAAACTTACTTTTGTTTTTGCTTTATTTTTTGCCATTTTTCTCATTTTCTTTTAGGGTTTTTTATTTTAAGGGGAGTGTCACTTTTTTGTCTGTTGGTATTCATGGTTAAGTTTTTCATTTCCGGTGTTAAAAAGGGAATGAACATACTTTGGATGAAAGCCATAAAAAACGGAAGTTTAATACTAACTAACACACTCACTGAAATAACTAACAATTAAATTACTTTTCAGTTTTTTTTTGGCACTTTTTTTAATATTTTTCTAGTTATTAGTATTTTTTTTCTCTAGTTTTTATTTTATTTAATAATGTCAGCCTTAAATAATAAGAAAATAAAAAGAAAAATATAATTATATAAATATAAATGCTTTTATCTCTTTTTCTGCAGGTTTGCTTGTTTAGTTAAGTTTTTCTTAATAAACAGATTTGCATTTAAATATCATTCAATGATTTAGTCTAAAGCATTTAAAACAGAAACTTGAAAATAGTTGTTTCTTTTTTCTTCTTGTTTTATTTTTTTTTTTTTTTTATAAAAAAAATGTGGAAAAAACTTTTGAAAAGCAATTAAATTAAATAAAATACTTGTACAACAACACTAACAAAAATAAAAATAAAAAGAGAAAAGAAGAAGAACATAAAAATAAAATGTTTAAAGACAACTTAAACGACTTTAATTTAACCACAAAATTTGTCTACTTCTGCAAGTTAGTTAGCTACGATTATTACCTTCTAACTCACACACACACACACATACATATATAATATTTATACTCTTACTCACACCATTTAGTTGAATACTTTTAGGTAAATTTAAATATACATACAACATAACCTAGAAATTCTACTTTCCTTACCTTTCCTTATTTAGTTTTAAATTAAGCTTCATAACTCTGTCTATGTATTAGAGTATTAGTAAGGATCTCCCTTGAAGAAAATAATTTTGTGTCACGTCATTAGCGTTTGAGATGTGGTTGGGTATATACCCGATCTACTCAAATAGAAGATTCGATGGGGTCGCATTTCTATCTAATATAATTACAGCAATCATATTACGATTATAGTAAACATATGATATATTTATCACAAACAAATAATGGAACCATATTCCCTTTTACTTAATTCTAGGATAAGTATTGTGACAATAATATTTATATATACATATATACCTGATTATAGTAATAACACAGGTCGACATTAAAAAGTATCTGGAGAATCATGTTACAAATATCGTAGGTATAGTCATCCCAATCACCAGGAACATTTTGTTTCTTTCAATGTTCTGCAGAAAAAAAATTGCATGTGTTGCTCTGTCAACGTTTGATTCTTGTGCGAACAAGAAAAATGCTAGTCTGGATATAGCGTTAACTGAACCAATAAACAATATATTTTTTGAAATATTTATTTAATCAACAAAAATATATGTTTAACATACAATAGCAGTAAGTACACATGTGAATAGTTTACATATAATTCCCAAATTCTTTTTTATATTTTCTTCTATTTAAGTATTTTTACGGAACTGTCATACGAAAATATAAGTTATTTACTGTTGTTTAAATGCCCATAGTGCAAACAACAATAGCCATCGACACATATAAATCGATTGTCGAATCGTTTAAGAACGTATTTATGCTTTTGGGTCCAAATTTGTTTTTAACATTACCGTCGCCCATTATACAACATGGGTATGTTTGTATGAAATTTGATTTAATCTCCGTTCCCTATTTTTGGCTGCTAGACAATTTTAATTAAATCAAAAATTTAATTTGTTTGTATTCCTGATACTGTTCAATAACAATGGAAACAGTTTGACGACAGACCTTTAACCTTTGTGGGACCAATTTTTAGAACTACTTTTATTTGTCGTAGATCTCGACCAATCCAAGAACAAATCAATATGTTTGTAATTAAAATCTACTATATCACAACATTTATTCTGCCTTAACATCATGACAGTTTTATACAAATGCAAAATACAAAAAATCTCCTTTAGTTACAAATAAACTGAGCATACCTAATATGTATATATGTATATGTATGTATAAACTTCCCTATTTTTCAATTGTATACATGTTTGTTTGTAAAGTCTCTCAAGGTTTTTTGATAATAATTTTTTCTTGTTGATGTCGTCCTCGTTATTGTTTTTGTTGTTTTAATGATGGTTGTTTTGGTTTTCATAATATTTTTTGGATATCTTCTGTTTTTCTGCATTTTGTAAGTAAATTATCCGGTCTGATGAAGGTTTCTTACCTTGAAATTGCCTTTAGTCTACGCGTTTTAACCAAACTACCTGAAAACAAATTTACAAACATACATACACCAAAATACATACTTATACATTTTATTCATTTATTTTGTTAAAAGAATTTTGTAGCTCAGCTTCTTTTCGTTATTTATATGTAATGTACAAAAAAAAAACAAAAGTATTTATATTGTAAAATTATGTAAAAAGTAGGTTTTATAAGAACTAGAGGAAATTTAATACTAAATGCTAACTTTATTTTAACACACACACACACCTGCTTATGGTAAAGTTAAAACTTGAAGTTGACTCTGCTGCTGGCTGTTGACTGACTGGCCACTAAGAGTTTTTTTTTTTTCTTTATTTATAATTAGTTTGGTGACTCCAAAGTCAGCCAACCAAGGAATCACACACATAAAGTCACTATTATAACATCAAGAGATAAAAATTACTACAAGTCTTTTACAGTTATGGAACACATGTTGTCAGTTTTATAGATTGATGTTGTTAAATATATTTATAACTTCAATTTTCAAGTGGTTTCAAACAAACTTCTGTTTTTAAAAAAATATATATACCAGCTCTTTGGTATTTGAAAATTGAGATTAAATATATTTTTTTTGATAATTTGTCGTCCATATGTTGATATATATATATTTACTGAAGCTATTTTATTGGGTATTTTATAAGTTTAAATTAAAATGGTGAATATTTTTTAAAAAAAATAAACCAAATTAACTTATTAGCGAATAAATTGAATTAAAAAAAATATTTTTTAAGACTTAAAGGTCTTAAAATATATTTTTTTGACTAAATACCATTTTAGCTTCAACGATTAATTATTAAATTAAAAACGTGTAACAATTACAACTTGTGGAAAGCATCAAAATGTTTAAAACGCCCAACAAATAGAAACCCACCGTTTAAAGATAAAAATGGCATTTGGTCTAGATCAGATGCTAGTACAGCAAGTGCATTTGCGGAACATCTTTATAATATTTTCGTTACTCATCAATTCTATAAACCTACGTCAAGCGGTGAAGTTTCAAAATATTTAGATGTGCCGTGTCAAATGTGTTTACGAATCAAGCATATTTCCCCAACAGAATTGATGGTGACATTGATTTTTAATTCGATTTTACGACTCAGACATTTCCCCACCCAATGTAAATGAACCGTAATAGTTTTGATACACAAACCTGAAAATCAAACCATATTTTCAAAAATGTTTGAAAAAATATTTTTGAGCCATCTAACCAGTTCTTGAAAATTTACATAGTATTCCTGAACATCAGTTTGGATTTAAACAAAAGCACGGAACACCTGAGCAATGCCACTGAGTAGTTAATGTTATCCGGAGATCATTCGAAGAGAAGAAAAAGTGCTCTGCAGTTTTCCTAGATATCGAACAATCTTTTGACAGGGTTCGACACACTGGACTTTTATCAAAAGTAAAAAGTCTTCTTCCAGCTACATTCTTCTTGATTATAAAATCCGGACGCTTTATGAAAAAGTAGCCGACGAAAAATCTAATATTTTAGATATAAAAGCGGGAGTTCCTCAGGGAGTCGTGTTAAGTCCTGTGTTGTACACAATATTCCCAGCCGATATGCCAGTCTCAGATCACACAAGCATGTCAACTTATGCAGATGATACTGCAATACTAGCAACACATGAATCACTATCTATAGTATCCACTTATGTGCAGAACGAATTTAAATTTACTAGATTATTGGTTAAGAAAGTGGAAAATTAAAGTAAACGCAGACAAATCAGTAAATATTACACATCACGTTAAGAAGAGAAGATTATCCCGATCTTACAATTAATAATACACAAATTCCCAAAAAAGATTGTGTCAAATACCTCGGAATGCATATGGATCGTCAATTAACATGGAAGGAACATATAAAAAATAAACATCAACATTTAAACATGCAAAATAAAAAAACTTTTTGGCTGCTCTCTCAAAAATCCCAACTTAATGTAAACAATAAACCAAAACTTTACAAATCAATACTAAAACCAGTGTGGACCTACGGAATACAACTATGGTGAACTGCGAGCCATTCCAATATAGAGATAATTCAAAGGTATCAGTCGAAAACGCTTAGGCTTATAGTTCAATCTCCTTGGTACATTACTAACGAAGCAATACACAATGATCTCAAAATTCAAACAGACAATAAGTGATAAATATCTACAGTGATAAGTATCTAAATAGACTTAGTAATCACGTGCATCCCTTAGCAATATCTCTTTTAAATGAAAATGAAACAGACCAAATTAATAGATTAAAGTGGTATCATATTATAGATCTGCCTTTCCGCAGCTAGTTTTTAGTATATTAATTGTAACAACACATAAGAATTTTATTTTCTTTTTTCTTTTTGTAATTATTTGTTAGCTTGACTAATTATATATTGTAAATAACCGATGAATTTTTGTAAAATTTATAAATAATAATTTAAATTTATTGCTATATCTTATATAAGTTTTCTTTAATACAATTCCATTAGCTGTAAATGAGAAAAATGGTACGAAATAATCTGAGCACTTTTTTTATTTTACCTTAAATCAGACATGGATTCATTAATATTGCTAAAAATATCTTAATTCCTTCAATCAATTATTTAAGTTTCCATTAATTTGTTTAGTTTTTTCCCAAAGCTCTTTACATTATAAGATACATTTACATAAATACACTTTCATTCATACATCTATATATAAAAATATATTTATGTGTGTATAATTTAATTTATGTTTTCTATTTAATCTCATGATCGAAATATTTTTTATAATTATTAATAATTAACATACATAAACACACTTACCCGTCTTTATAGTTATATTTTACTCCAACTGTGCTAAAACAACATCAACAACAAAAACAGTGTGAGCTTTATATACATAAATACAATACATATTTACATAAGTACCAACAACAACATGAACAAAAAACGTTAATTAAGTACTTTATTTTCATATGAATTTTAATAAAGCAAAAAAAAAAAAAAATAAAAACAAAAGAAAAAAATCAACATGCATACTTATAAACATTTATACACAAACATCTACATAGTTAAAATGAGATAATAACTAGAACAAAAAATAATCATAATACTAAAATACAGTTGTAAAAAAGTTTTTGAAAAATAGCCACAGCCATTACAATAATAATAATAACATCTTCTTTTGTGTTCTCAATATGGGTGAGTTAGAGTTTGTTATTTTTCGTTCGCAAAACAAACGAATAGAATATATATATATATATATATATATATATATATATATATATATATATATATATAGAGAGAGAGAGTTTTATAGTTATAATACAAATTTGGAATAAGTTACAT
>MINK01172268.1:0-24496 GCA_001735545.1 Phormia regina
AAAGTTTTTAATGGAAAATATATACTAAAACATACATTTTAAGCAAATAGTTGTGGAAATCTTTGTATTTTCCTCCCCCGAAAGCTTGAGTTAGATCCGCGCCTGCTATTAAACAAAACTAGCTGAATTCGAGAAAGTTTGTTTTCTAGACGAAGGTGTAGTACGAATGGAAGTTTCTTTGGAAATAACGATTTAGAAATTTGTTAGAATGGTAGCTATGACACTTTTTAGAGTGTAAATACAGATTATATTTTTGCGCGGATATTAATAGAAAATTGAGAGTTGCGAAATATCTGCACAAAATTGGTCTTTAACACAATAATTGTATAATTGTTCATGTAGAATTTCTTTTACTTTTCGCCAATATCGTGAGGAAATTAAGAATAGCGAAAAGCTTTTGCACAAAATTAAATTAAAACTTTACCACGAGATCATAGTAAATTATATTAAAAAGAGTATACATTTACATTATAATAAATGAAAACTGAATGCTTTTTAAATGTGGAACAAAATTGAGCAATGAATTATAAAGCATTGTAAAACCTATAAATAAAAAAACACTTTTTATTCTTTTAATCTTATAAACCAATGAAAATTTATTATACGAATAACGTAACAAAAAGGTAATGGTATTGTATTTCTATTTACAAAATTAATATTTGTTAAAGATATTTCTACATGGTAATATTTTGAATTAAGATTTATCAAAAATTCGAACATCATAACATAATTTTATCGTTTAACAAGCAATTTACACTTACCTTTATCATTTCAACAAGATGTTGCAAAAACAAAATTTTCCCGTCCATATTATATATTTACAACAGGTTTGTAGATTTTATTTAACAACTGCTTCTTATTGACGTTAAAAATATATATTAAGCAAACTTTTAAATGAGCTTCGTGATCCACAATAATTTTTCAAAATTTTATTTTAAGTTTGTATGTAAACGTTAGCTTATGTACTATATTGCCAAGTGATTCCATAGAAGATGAGTCCCTTGGCAACTGCCACCGATGAATATCTTCGTAAAGAAAGCCAAATGAGTTATATTAGTTCTCCAATGTGTTGTCACTCCAAAGTTTGTATATTCAGACGGAGTGTAATATGGTTATTCACCAGGTTATAGCTCCAAATTTCGTGTGATTTCGCTGTGAGTTATTACATTAACTCCAATACGGGATGAGTCGAGAAATTCTCGAAGGTTCAAAAGCGAACACCTATCTGACTGCACTTAAGTAATAATCACAATGACACGAGAGTTGTTCCTCAACCCAGAGCTACTTTATGACCGAAACATAACTTTACTTATTTATTACTTTTAAAAATATTTAATTCAATATAAGCGTAATTTTTATTTAGAACATTATTGTATTTCGATAACACACTAAAGGAAAACAGTGTTAACAATTAAAATTTTTAAAATCTGAAGTTTAGTTGATTTTGGTAAAACCTTTTGAGAAACTAGATTTTGGTTTGTATAGAAACCCTTATTAAAATTATATAAAACTATGTAAATTTTGGTTGAAATTTATTTTAAACTAGATTTTGTGCAAATGTAAATGGGGTATAAATATTAATTCATTGGTTGTGTAAAATACTTGAGCCCAACTATAAACAAAAATTCTTCGTGACATTTCTCACCATTCACTTATTGTGAAAATAAATGTAATATATAAACTTAAGAGGAAAAATTCTCAAGAAATGTTTATTCTGTTGGAAATAAATTCCTTGCGAATTTTTATAATTAAGCAGATTTGTTTTTTTCAGATATACAAAGTAGATTTTTTAATAAAGATGTAAAATATATAAAGTTTTTCATAAAAAAGGAAATAAGAAGAAAGACAATTTTAAAGAAAAATAAAAACAAAATTAAATATAAAAATCTGTATATTATGTCTTGACATGTATTTTTCTATCGGATTTTTGTCAAGTCGATTAAGTGAAAAATATTTTATTTTTGCAAAAATAATACTTTGTTGCCCTAGAAATAGCTTAAATAATATCTCATGTTAATTTCCAAATGGAATTTAAATATATATAATAAATATATTGAATTCTGTACTTATTCAATTTACAAATATAAACATAAAATCTAAAACCTTTGAAAACAAAACCGAAATTAAAAGGAAAAAATATAATTATTAAATTCTTTTGCTTAATATGTGAATGATTATTAAGAGTAAATAATATTGAGAATGATTTATTTAATGATGCAACGTTCGATAGTTGTATCAGGGTTCTGTTCAATAATATTTTAAAATCAATACACAAATTTAAATTCTAATTTTTTGATTGAAATGTTATAAAATGTTAATAGATAATAGTTAATTTTTGTATGAGTAGGATCAATATTGTACAATTGAAACATTTTATTGGTACAATATAAAATTTGTTTGCCATCTCTGATGTAAAATATCAATATGGCTTGAATTGTACATCACTAATCGATTACAAAACATAATTTAATTGGATTAGAGCTAACAAGATCTAACTAGATACCAATTGCAAATGAAATAGTTTCCCAATTGCACAAGTAAATGTTTACATTTAATAAGTAATACTCAAATTTGAATGATTGGGAATGAACTCTTTTTATATGAAATTATATTACAAATTGAAGACGAAACAATATGCTCGTAATCTTGTAAAAATACTTTTAAAGGACCTTTTAAATGTGTAATACAATTTTCTGAAGGACATAAGATGTAAGCAATCCGATGTCGAAGGTAATTATGTTTTAGAAAAATGAACAATTTTAAATAATAGATTTTTTTCTTTTGTAGAAGAATTTTCCATTTGTTTTTGGATATAAATGCATAAATTTAGTTATTTTCGTATTGTGAAGGACATTTTCAATGTGTAATACAATCTTCTGAAGAACATAAGACGTAAACAATCTGATGATGAATGTTTATTCTTTTAGACAAACAAATAGTTTTAAATAATACTTTTTCTTTTGCAGAGAATTTTTCCATTTTTTTGATGTAACCACATGGATTCAGTTTTTTCGTATTGTGGCCAAAGAAGCATTTAAAATCAATAGAGGCTTTATTTTGAGGAATAATTTAAAAATCCCAAGTAATATAGCAATTTTCTTTCCGAAAGCACGATTAATTTGATGAAATGTAAGATACTCTTCGTATTGTGGCAAAAAAGCATTTAAAAACATTGGAGACTTTCATTTGAAGAATGATTTAATAATACGGTTAAATATAACAATTTTCTTTCCGAAGGCACAATTAATTTGATGAAATGTAAAATGGTGGAATATTTATCTTCGTGGGAATAGCGATGCTTTTTGTTAGCGCATCAATCGAATGACTAAAATGTCTCGGAACCATACATACACATTGGACTGTTTATAAGAATATAATTACTTTCGGGTAATATTAAAATACAAAGTGGATTAATAACAAAATGGAAAGCAATTGGATTTGATCAATGAAATTAACTACAGTGATTGGCTATTGGAGGTTCTTCAAATCAACAAATTTTATAGTAATATTCTTACTGGTAGAAAAAAATATGACTGTTTAAAAATTCAAAAACTATAAACATTACAAATGCGTACTTTTTAATTATTAATAACTTCAAATAAACATTTATTATTTTTTGTTTAAAGCGATACATTTTTGGACAGAAAAGCGTCATCAGTTTAAAAGCTTGTAAGTTAATCAACAGTTCAATAGGTAATATTTGTAGCAAAATTCATTAAATCGTATATATTAAATCCGAAAATGCCCGTTTTGATGTGGAATCACTCAAATACATCAAAGAAAAGTTTTTAATTATATTATGGAATACGTGTAAATATAAAAATGGTCGTGTTTGTTATCACTTCGGAATTGCTAGGGAATATCATGGCAGATTACTATTTTTTGTAATAAAAATGCCTTTTTGTAGAATTTCGGCGTTATGAGCAGTGATCTTATAAATAAATTGACCATTTTTACTTTGCAGATTGTATTGTTAAAATAAAATATCAGAAAGATTTTGCTGATGTTAATTGCTTATAAAACGATATCAAGAGTTGTTTTATTGAACGAGATGAAAATAACATTAACTTTTCGATTGCTCTGTATTTCACTTAATTGAGATATAAAAGAGATTGAATACATATTCTCTTAAATAAAAAAAGCAAAGAGTTTTAGCAAATGAAATGCAAAACTTTTTGTGTTTATTTCACTTGTTGATTGTCTTTTTAATCGAACATTAGCAGACACGTTATATTCAACGGAACTTTTTGTTTTGTATAATGCAACTGCATTAATAAAAATTGTAAATAAACACAATCATCACCTATGTAAATAAAATAAAAACCAAAGCAATTAAAATAAAAAGATAATAATGGTTACTAAACTCCGGATGCTGTATATATTTTACAAATACGAATTTCCTTTACTTTAGTGTTGGAGCTGTGAAAACTAAAAGTGATTTTAATTAGAAAAATCGTATTAAGAAAAGTAAATATAGTTCAAATTATTAATTGAATGCTTACCTAAAGTGGTATATTAAAAATGTTCCCATTAAAAATAAATTAATGATGATTTGTATGTTAAGTATGTACGTACAATAGTGTGAGTCGTTTACTTGTACATTTTAAGCGCAAATGAAATAATGTGATGTGTTATTCAAGTGTCTGCATTAGTTAGCCAAATAGTCTGCCAAGGAATTTGGATGCAATGATCCATTACGTACATTTTAATTTAACAATTTTTCTTAGCTGTATATAAATAGTATGTATAAACGTAATTGTGCTATTTCAATCGTTGTTATGAATTAAAACAAAAAGTATCTGGTGGTCGCTGTATGTTTTTATGGAATGCCAAGTATCTTGTATCTACTTATGGATCGACGTGTTTTAGTACATATATTTGCCTATGTTTATTGAATAAGCAAAAATGGTAAGTTATTAAAATAAGTAAAAAAAACTATTTTTGTAGAAAAATGATATTTGTAATAGAAATTTTGAAGGTTAATTAGCTAAATATAATTTTTGTAACAAATTATATTTTTATTGTGTACAAAATATATTTTTTATTAAAGTGTACAAAAGTTTTATAAAAAAGCAGCAATAATCTTTACAATGATTAAATTTGACTATTGGTTTTTGATAATACGTATAACATTTCATGTTTTTAATTTCAATATCTTTTAAGGAAATGGTATAGTTAAAAAGAATTTTTCTCATCAGTCACCATCACACATATATATAAAATAATGGATACATACTATAACAAACTAAATCCCGTGATGTGATCAGCCGACTTTTAAGTACTTATATATGTTAATGTGTTTAATAATTTATTTTTGAATTTGGATATATGTGTATTTTTTAATAACAATAAATATTTGAAATTTCTGTTTTATCAAATGATTTGTTTAATGTTTGTGTTTGCACCAACGCGAATTTGAATATTGAAAATATTGTATGTAGTACGTACATTTTTGGATGAAACTTTTGATTTGTCATAAATTGTGTTGTCATAATGGACATTTATTAAAAAGCACTAAATTTTTATTTGTTCTATATGGCATTAAATATTTTTTAAAAAGGTAATCCACATATGAAAACATTTTACGATCCCAATTTTTACCATTTAAAGAACATATGACCATAATTGACTATAAACAATCCACAATATTTATTAAGGCTTTAGTACAAAAATAAATGAAACACTAAAAGCAAAAAAACTCCCAAATTAATGAATAAAAATGCAACAGTTACAAATAAAAAGTTAAATAATTTGGTAAAACAAAATCAAATTTAATTAGCAATGACAAGAAAACTAAAAAAGAGGTAAACAATTAATTTACTTTCTAAACAGAGATACTGATATAGTTTAGTAATTTCAAGTTAAAAAAGTTGAATATAAATAAATGACAATGTATTAAGGAACAACTTAAATAAAATATGTCAAATATGCAATTGAAAAAGTGAAATTTTGTATTACTAACACCACAAATTTTTCGGACAATTAAGATTTTTACTGCTAATATTTATTTATGTAAAATTTGTTAAAACAGATGTAAATTAAATCTTTCACTTAAAATGTGTCAAATTATTTCATATGAAATTCATTTAATAAACGATTTTTGAAACTACAAGTATTTATTAAGATAAATCATACTTCGGAGTATCTGCATAAATTATATCCCATTTATTTAAATATGTAATTTACAATTTTTTAACTAATAAGAATGAAAAGATATACACTATAACGTAAAATTCTAAATATGAATACATATAAGAAATAAATTAGTTAAACATTTAATTGTATTATTTTTTAATTTAATGATTGTTAGGTCTGGTTAAGATATTTCCCACTGGATTATCATTTAGAAATATATTGCAATATTAATTTGATTATTATAACAAATGATATGCTTGAGATTATATTGTGTAATATGCAAGTATATTAATTTTTCAGACAACAGATTAAAATTACCCAAACGAAGTTTAAAGTTCGATTTGAATTAAAATGAAATATGAAGATCATACTAGTAATCTTCCGATGAATATACTCAATAATTGAGTATGTCTGATGTGGTAAAATGCAGTAAATCTTAAATGAAAAGTATAAAAAGATATAAAGTACAATTATTTGATAATAGTTAGAAATTAGCACATTGTAATAAATACCGTATTAACATTCTAAATTATTTGTAGACAACTATCAAGGTTTCGACGCCTAGCTCTCTAACTCCTACTACACTACATATTTACAAAAATACTTAAAACACTAAGCAGCACTAAGTAAAATATTTTTACATGGCCTGAAATTGTAAATGTTTATCATAGTAATGATTTTTTGCCAAATACGCACTGCATAGAGGGTGGACAGCTATAAAACTTAAAATGAATATGTTTTAATATTTATGCCGAAAATGGATAAAACCTGTTTGTTAATTTGTATATTTCCAATAAGTATTGCAATGGCGAGATAGATATTAATAAATGTATATTTATTTGCATTTTGCTTGATTAGTTTTTCCATCTAAAAGAGACAAATAATAAATAGAATATAATAATTATAGCTAAACCAGGCTATAACCGCAAGCAATTTATGATATTTTCAAGAGCAATTGCAACTAAAAACAAAATACTAACAACCCATCTTACATCATTGCATGATGTGATTTATTAACTAACAAATAAAATTCCCACTAGCACCCTCCTCCAAACTAGGTTCAAATAAATACATATGAGTAAATTATTAAATGCATATCTATTTGTATGTAATTAGTAGCGTATTTGTGTTTGTTCACACGTAAATGCTTTAAAAAAGTTTTACTAGTAAACACCCACCTTCGTTTAATTATTGAGGAAATAAAAGTATAATAACATGCATTTTAATTTGGGTATTACCTTAAAATGAATAATCACCTTTTCTATGAATTCAATATGTTGTGGTTTGTTATCGATTTTAAATTGGGATCTAAAAAACTTGTAAATATATCGAATTAAATTTAGATATTTGTTAAGATATGTAACTTTTAACTTTTAGTACTAAAATGAATTAATTACTTTTAGTTTCTGTTGTCTTTTAGTTTGCCAGACGAAGAGCAACAAACCACTTTGCATATGTGTGTTTCCAATATACAATATAAGAATTGTTCAAATTGTTTATAATACAAATAATGTATGTGGTAGACAATATTTGTGGGCGCATTTTGCAGCAAAAATCGAACGTGGTTTGAAGACTTAAGAAGTGTAAATATTGCATTTATGAAGTACAGGCATATGTTTGTATAAAAACGAAATTTCTTTTACCAATTGTTATAAGTAATAAATATGCAAACGACAAGCTACAATTTCTAGTATGAAAAATTAAATCAGTTTGAAGAACTGTAGAATAATATAAAAACTTTACGAATTTTTATATATTAATAGGTATTAATAGATCTATTATGTATATGTATTTTTATAACCAGTTTCTTAATTTCCGAAAAATGAGCTACATAATTATTAATTTCTTAAGAATGTAAATTTATAAATCTGAAGAATTTAAATTAATTATCAGCGAAAGCAAAAAAAATAAAAAATTCAAATTATGTAGCAGAACATATATAAACTTGGAGCAGTCTTAATTTTTAACGGATGAAATGAATTTATTTTTGATTTAGATACCATATTCTTTAATAAATTTATGCATTTATTTTTAGTAATTTTTTTTGACAGTTAAATAAAGATCACATCCTTCGAATGCACACAAGAAAAATTATTAAAATTTGTTGATATAAATAACTAAATTCAATTGACCTACTTTTTAAATACACGAGGAACATAGAAATCTATTTTAAGCGTTGATATTTTACATAAATAATATGGAACAAGTCTAACTTTTTTCGAACATCATCACATTTTACAAAATAAGAACTTATTAAATTATGTGTAAAATAAAGTACTTTTATTTGGTAAACCAACAAATTATATTGGTATTTAATATTTCTATATCAATTTATAATATATATATTATAATTAGATATTAGAAAAATTTTGGAAAATAGAGAAAACTATAAGAAATTAAAGCAGTTTAAAATTTATGTTGTACAGAGTAATATTTCATTACGCAAAAATAATAGATCTATAGAAGATTTTTAAGCTTTACATTACAATAATTTTTAAAAATAAACTAATATTTCATTACGCAAAAATAATAGGTCTATAGAAGACTTTTTAAAGTTTTACATAACAATAATTTTTAAAAATAAACTATACTCAATTGAATAAAAACACAAAAAAATATATAAAGCATGCATCTAAATATAAATATGTACATTTTCTTGTATTTACTCTTGATTAACAAAAATATATTTCTTTCATTCTTTATATGTCAGAGAATTTATAAAACTTGGCAAATTTGAAACACACATTTTTTCAACATTTAAATACCATATCTTTTCTGATGTTGTTTCAAAAATTTTCTTTGCCTTATATAGAAACTTTCAAATAAAAAATACTTCTCTTTCAATAATGCGTTTTAAATTTTTAAAGAATGGATATTTTGTTCTTCATAATGACGTACATATATTTTTTAAGAGTAAATAAAATACTCTTGATTTTAGAAAGATCTTGCAATTATTTAAGAAAATGATTTTCACATTGTGTGTGGGGAAACCATGAGATTATTGAGAAAATTCAAACAAGTGGCTAAATGTAAAATTGTTTTTCTTGTTTTATATTCTTTTTTTAGTCACTAAAGTTGTTGTTTGATGTAGCTTTTTTGTTATTGAATTTTTAAGCAATATTACTAAAAATAGATTTGGACATGTATTGTTGCAATAAAAATATTTTATTTTTGAAATTAGTTTTCCACTTTAAGAGTACTATTTTAAGAACTTCCGCAAACATGAACTTTTCACTTTCAAACCAATAAACGAGACATTTGGCGTTCTCTTGCTTTCAAGAAAGCATCAGGGTATATTTTTGATTCATTTATTTTCTGATTTTAATATTATTACATTCAAGAGTATGGGTGACTATTCAACTTATCCCGCAACCTACACACTTTTTAAATACATATGCTGATTTTTTTTGTTTGGTATGCCAAATATGTATTACGTTGAGAAGAAAAATGCACGAATTTGATATACTTCGGGAAAATTAAAGAATCGTTTCAATGTTTTTCAATAAAAAATAATCGAATTTAGTATGTATGCATGATAATAACAACAACCCATGTTTTAAAAATAGCCTTAAAAAACTAAATATTTAGCACAAAACGCGCGTGATTTTCAGATACGTTCATTTAAAAGGAAGTTAAAAATACGTGTTTAATATGCTATTAGAATCAAAATATTTGCAGAATTTTAAGCACTAAAAATTAATGTAAAAGTTCAAATTTTCAAAAAAAGTGGTATACCAAACATTGATGTTATGTAAATACACAAAAATATTTCTGTTTAATAATGTTGAGTTTATTTTTATAAAAATTATTAAACACTTTTTAGTTTCATTGCGAAACATGTAATAAAAACTTTATAGTTAATATGTAATAGCGAGACGAATGCTTATTAAATTACAATAATTAAAATAGATTCAAGAGAATACATTAATATTATACATATTTATGTAATATATTTTAGTTTACATGATTTTATATTAAAAATGGTATGAAAACTTTAAACGCAACAAAATATTTGCAATTTAAGTTTATATTATTTTGGAGTAGAAAATATTCTTACGGAGAATTTTAATGTTAATGAGAGTTAAAAAGTGGTATAACAACCGAAATTGTAGCCTTAAAGTTACTTATTTCTCTTTATTGCCTTTAATACTTATTCTTTCGACAATGTTGCAGATGATTAATATTTAGAATTGACATTTAACTAGGCAATAGAAATACATAACATTTTTATATGCAAAAACAAATTTACGGCGTACGTACAAATATGTCTATTTTAAATCACAATGTCTGAATATTATTGGCTCTGTTATTGAATGAAAATTTAAAATCAAACCATGAGTGTTAAATATAAAAAATCTGTTTCTATAAATTAAATTGGACATTTCGTTCTTTTTTAGTGTTAAACGAAAACTTTCTTCAAAATATATTTGATTTTGAAATAAACAGCATACACGACGATATTTCAAATCGTTTTAATGCGAGAGTAAACCGAAATATATATTGAAGAAATAAAAGCAAAGGAATACATTTACAAATGTTCTAAATATCGTGAGTATGTCGACATTAGATGACTATGATGACGTTGCCTTCTTATGGTCGATTGTTCTACTCATAATGTTGGTGTTGGATCATGATCATTGTGAAAAGCGGGGCAGTGAATGAGAGTGAAAAGCAAACAAACCAACAACGTCCATCTAAGGTGGATATTTAGATTTTTCGACAATAAAGATATTTCTCAACTTTTCATTTTTAGTTGCGTTTTGGATGTCAACCCGTATTGTTACCGAAAATTTAAAAAAAAAAAAAAAAACTTAAAATGTATTTTTAAGTTAAAGCGGAAAATGAGAGCAATAAATAAATTAAATATATATGTATTAATATTATATACATATGAAAATTAAAATAGATTTTGAAAAATGCTAATAATTATATATGGTATAAAAGTCTGAAAATGAAAGAAAATAAATATATTAACAAGTGTCATGAATATGCATAATAGTAAAAATATATTTTCTTATTTAATCAAATAAACACAAATAAGATGACTATTTAAATTCAAACATGTGTAAAAAGCAAGTTATTTAGAACAAATTAGGACCAATAAGTGAGATTTTAAACCCGTATTTGGTAGAATTAAAATAAATATTAAAGGGCATCAAATTTCAAGAACCCCAACGACTACGCAAGTATAAATAAAGATATATGTATAAGTCGGTACATTGGTCGTATTTGTCTGTTTGCTAAGAGAACAGATCCGCTCCCGTCGGTATCTAAATGAGAAAATGAACTGTGTATACGCAGTGTTGTTTTGATCGAAAATATATGCAACACATTAAATTTAATTAGAGAGCACCGGTAAATGAAACAAACTATTGTTGTGATTCTGTGTTTATATTATGTAGTGTTGAACTGTGTAATATGTTTGTTATTAACATACCCTTTCGATATTAACAAAATGGATAATTTGAAAATGTTGCCCGAATACTTATTTGCCGGTAATTACCATAAATAACATTTAATTTATTTATTTTTGATAATACATTTGAACTAAATTTTATATTCTATATTATTGAATACAACAACGATTTATATATATCTAATACAAGAACGAAATTTGTAACCTTATTGACAATAAAAAATAATACAGACGTTTTTCAGGAGGGCATAGTGCTATAACCATATGAATTTAATAACTATGTAATATCCTTAATCTATGTTTTTGATACATTTTAATCGAATAAAAATATATGTGTAAAATTTACTTACATGACCTCAATAAGTATTACTTCATTTCTTATTTATCATAGTTTTATTTTTATAATTATTGACATGTTAAATGAAAGTTAATAAATTAAATCTTACGCCTTTTTATGTTTTTTCTAATATTTTAGTTGGCCATAGTATGCAAGACATTTCACGTGACGATTTTCCAATATTAAGTGGAGCTGATGTTTCTACCCACCCATCTGATAAGGATATTTGTCCAACGTTAATTTCTAGAGCTCAAAATGAGTCACCATTAAACACTACCGCCACAAACTTGCCAAAACAGTTTAATAATGAAGAAAATGCAGTACAATCATACACAGCTGTTAAACTGGAGGATATCAACACGATTGATTTATTTCCTTCTCACCCTTCCACATGGCAACAACATCCCATGAATACGAATCATGACTTAGGTCACCATCAAATATTTACAAATTCTCATAATCGTTATGATCACACCAATACAAAGTTACTGCTTCAGGGATCTGACGATCCATTAATAAGTCATGGAGCCCATAATGTTTTATCTCAAGATGATGAACATCCTGCAGATTTCGCAAAAAGTCTTATTACACAAGCCAATATTCATCTTACTGTTAACAAACAGGACAATCAAGAAAGGCTGCCTAAATTATCGAATCAACCAGCACTTCCACAACGTCATGTTAAAAGTGGTTGCAGCAATTTGACAAAGCAACAACTTAAAGTAAAAGCTAATCTCATGAGTGCTCGAAATCAACAACAGCAACAAAATCAAAATAATAACGCATCATTAAATACATCCACAACACCTCCCACGACCAATCAAAAGCAACAACGTACACAAAAGACCAAAAACAGAAAAGGTGCTACAGTTAAATTAAGATTTCATCATCAGGCTTTACCTCCTGAATATCTCAGTCATTATGAAGCTACTCAAGGACAACAACGAATTTGTAAAACTCAGGCAAAACCAAATACAACAAATCCGCGGATTTCATCTAAATCTACAAGTAACCTTCAGAAACAATCTCAGCCTAGAAATTCTCATGAAAATGTACGCAGTTGGCTTCAAAAAATTGCCGAAATACAAAGGACTGCTAATGCGTCAAAAGAGAATGCACAAAAAGAGATAGAGAAACAGGAATCTCAACCTAACAAAGAGAAAACATCTGAGTCCCAGAAAATTACAAGCCGTATACCAACGGATACGAACAATAACTGCCAAACACAATACAGATGCGAAATGCAAACTATATCAATTTCACCCGAAACTGCAACAAATGATACCAATTTTACTGCGGACGTTCATAATCGTTCAACTTCTAAACGATCTTATTATTCTGATCTTCCTTATATGGGAGAAATAACACTTGATAATTGTAAACCACGTCGAGGGCGTAAACCAAAAAAAGCTGATATCTGTCATTTAATTTATAAGAATTATGGAACTATAATGCCTAAGAAAAACAAACTCGAAAATCGTTCCAGTCATTGTTCTAGTACTTATAATATTGAAAATAATGTCTATAAGAACGAAGACTATGAACAACCATTAAATTTATGTTTACGTGATCAACTAAATGATTCTTATTCGATTTCAAGTGGTGAAGATCTATCCGAGACAAATTCTAGTTGTCCCACACCTGTAAGTACGCCACTTGATTATGTACGTGATTCAATGTTGGCAAACAATTTGAAGAACTCTTTAAACAATATTAATGGACCAAACAATGCTGATACGGCTTCGAAGGTATCGAACAAACCTACTACGCCATCAACTGAAGAGAAAATAATACATCCTATCACAAAGTATTATCAAAAGTTATTGGAAAGTGGTGTGCTTCTACATAATGCTAATGGTCCCTATAAGACTATACAAAAAGACAATCAACTAGCTATAAAAATTCCCATACCAAGTGGTTTTTTTTTGCCTCATAAATTAGAAAAATCCACATCTAGCCCTGCTGCTACTAATTTGGAATACCCGGAATCAATGTCAACACCTTCATCTATCAAGTCCGAAAATTCTTTGACAACATCCAACAGTTCTGCAACAACACAACAACAAATAGCCCCACAAAAGCGTAAACGTTCAGCTATTTTTATACCACCAATGAATGTTGAAAATAGCACAAATCCTGCCACTGAAGTTAGTATATGTAAATTTAAATTTACTGGCGGTTCTAAGCCTACTTTGCAAGAGAAGAAAATGGTTTCTGTTGATGCGGGTGGTAATTACCGCTATTTCAGTGGAACTGGTGATAAGGCTAGTAGGGGATATGAATATTTTCCTAGGGAAAGTCTTCAGCATACGGCTGGTTTACTGCCTGGGGTAAATTGTACTGGACAAAAACTATCTGTAGATGTAGCAACACCCTCAGCAGGTTTAAGCCATGATTTATTGCAGATTTCCGAGTCACCTACATCAACAACACTGCTAGCTGGAAGATCACATAACGGTAGTTCCATGAGGAATTTAATCTCACCAAAATCGCCAACATCTTATGAAGTGAGTAAAAATGTAACATGTTCAAATTCAATTAAGGAAAATTCATCCTATTCATCTTCTAGTCCAACAACGTTATCAACAACTCGTTGTGTGGTGCAACGTAAAAGGAATACTGTCCAACAACAATTACGAAAGTCAAGCCAAAGGGAAAAACTCGAAAAAACGTTCAAAGAACAAGGGTTTCTGATAAAGACACAACAATTAGAATCAGCGGAAGGAGCAACATATTGCAAATTTAGGCAATTAAAGAAATTTACACGTTATTTATTTCGCAACTGGAAAGACTATTTACCAGACAATTTACGAGAAAATTCAAATAATGCAGCTTTAATATCGGTAGCAGATATTTCATCTCTGACAAGTGAAAAATGTAATTTTAAATGTAATTTGAAAATGTAATTTTTTTACGTTTTTTAAGCCATAATTAGTTTAAGATTTGAAACAATGTACATGTATATAAGCTCTTAAGATACAAAATATTTTTTCTAATATGGACATAGATAAATATTAAAATACGATGCTGCCAAAGATAAGAATAATAAATTTATATTTGTATGAAGAACAATAAATTTTGTTTTATGCATGGGAAATGCGTTTATCCACTGCAATTGATGGATAATGTAACAAATTTAATTTGGTAATTAGTATGTATTTTATTTTTAAGAACAATATTAAACATTAAGTAAACGTTTCAATAGCCACACCTAATTTGTAGTTAATTTTTGTGTAAAAAATAGGCTGTTATATTATAGTTATAATATCTTTTATGTATTAATTTTGTTAATAAAAATTTAACTATATCTAATTATTTATTTTATATATTGTATGTCGTCTTTGTTATTAAACTTATTTCACTAAACTAATTTTTTGTATTATTATTTATAATTTATGTAAATGAGATTGACGGACACTCATTCAAAGGATAAAATTGGTATTGCTTTAAAAATGTTTGCTACAATTTTTTCAAATTTCTTTATTAAAACTGTTTTGTTTTGCTAATATCAAAGATTTAATGTACAAAAACTGACAACAATACAATTTACACTATTATAATTGAAAATATATTTTTATTAGTACATATTTCATAAATATTAAAATTGTCAATGAAGCTATTATGAGTCAAGTTACAATACTAAAGTAGTTTTAATTACAGAAATATTCTACAAAGAGAATATATTTTTTATTCATTTTTTAAAACAATTTTCGTTAATAAAAGTTAAAAAGCAATTTTTATGTCGTTTTTTAAAAACGTAAAAGTAATTAACAACTCAATTTTTAATCCTGCAAAACTGGATAAATTTTTAGCAAGTAAAATTATCAAATGTGAATCAAAAATTTAATTAATTTCATTTTTATTTTCATTTCAATCTATTTTTTCTTATAGTTTTTATAGTAATTTTAATAAAGAAACGTATGAAAAAAATTAAAGAATGACGACGCTATAAACTGAAGTTTTTTGCAAAATTTCGTGGTGTTATACAGTGAGAGATCCAGAAAATGAAATGGAAATAATTATACCATATAGCAACGGCTTTTCAGATTTCAATAAAATTTCACATTATATATATTTTTTTAGATATTGATATTACAAATATGGAAGCTGTCATTACCCTTTTAAATTATTGCAACTTACACTATTAAAATTAATATACACTGCTTTTAAAATATAGGTCGAAATCCTAAATTGTTAGAACTTAACCTTATATTATTTCTACTCAATATTATTTACGTATATATGTACATTACAGTGTCTTGATTTATATGAGTACAATAATGGTTGAAAATGTATCCCCTAAAATTAAAGTTTGATATATTTTAAGGTAATTTCCGAAAAAATTCTGTTTAATTATTTTTAAAATTCCTCCAAAAATATGGTTTTCGATCGACAGTATACACAAAATTAAAGTTTATATATTTTAAGGTAATTTCCAAAAAATTTCGGTTTAATTATTTATTTTACGTGAGCTGGACCATTTTTAAAATTCAGTTATTAACTTTTTGTCAAAAAAATTGCAACATATGATAGAAAAACAATCTCTACTTCATATTGAACAAAAAATAATTTAAAATTTATTTTCATTCCTACGAAATTAAAATTTCAGTAACATTTTCAACAATTTTATTTTAAATAGTATTTTTTTTTTAAGTTTAAATATTTTGGACATTTTTCATCGTAAATTATATTTCAGAACATCATTGGAAAGCTCTCATTAAATACTATTGATATGTGAATAATTTAATCCTTTAGTTGCACAAATAATATTTTGGCATATCCAGTCCATAATTGGTTAAGTTAATTACTTGTTATCTTCAACAGTAACAGGATAGACCATTCCTATGGTACATTAAAACCTAATTTATTTTGAAAAATTTACTAAATATTTAACAATGTTATTGCTTAGTAAAAATGAATAATAGACGCAAAATCTCCTTTTAAAAAGGTTCCTACCCTAGGTGACAAACTTTATTTCTTTGCGGACACGCCACGGGAGGGTATATGGTCAACACTACAAACTTTAACTTGTGTACACCTCTATTATAAATGTTAACTTTTTTTTGAAATCTGAACAACAGTTCCGACACTGCATAATTATTTCCATTTTAAATTTTTGAATCGTATACTGCGCGGCAGTGCGTAATGTATGTTTAATTTTTATATAACGTGAGTTACTTTCTAATGTTCAATTCGTATTTAGCTTATCTACATTATTATGAACGATCATTTAAAAGGGCATATTTATATAGATATTTGAAAATTAACATATTAAAATCTTTATTACCACGTTTAAGAAATTCCTGGTTTTTAAATAATTGTTAGCGTGGAACAATTTTTTAATAAAATCTAGTTTGTTAATAAGTCAATGCGAATAAGTGCTCACACAAACAAACATTATATTGGTAATACGTGAAATAATTTGCTTTTTACATTCCCACATTTCTAAAGTTTTTAAAGAAAGTATATTTTAAAGTACAACTGTATTTTATTTAATAATTCCAAACTATTATATGGTTAAAATTAAATGCCTCCGCTATTTCACAAGTTACAAAATTTCATCTGCTGAAAAATAGAGGGGGTGAATCTTTAAAATCGACATTTTCTAAACGGAATAGAGAAACCCTCGTGATATTGTTATACAATCACAAATTTTTCACCGTATATGTTAAAAAAATTTTCGGCGTTTTTGCTGTAAAAAATCACCACATAGCGTATTTCTTTAAAAATGTCACTAATTTTAAAATCAATATACATTTTTTTTTCATACAAGCTATGAACTAAAGAATTGTCTTTACCAAAAATATAACCTGAAAAATCAACTTTCAAATAACCGTTCGTTTGATACAATAGAATTTGATATCACCCAATATTATATTTCAATTACTTAATAAGTGGTTTCATAACTAATTTATTCTTTGAAAACAATAACAAACGACTTGAACAAGCATTAGAACAATCCTTTTTTAATAAAAATAAACAAAAATAACAATAATGTGCGCACGGATTATATATTTGTTAAAAATGACGATTGGTTTAATATAAGGCATAATAGTCTAACATAATTATATTTATTGGTTGCTTTTATTATCTTATTATGAAACTGAAGGTTACTTATGTTATATGTATATAATAAAAATGCAAGAAAATAAATATATAAAAACATTTTCATAAAATGATACTCTTTTGTAATATTTAGTATTAATGCGTGTATATTATTGATTCAAAGATAAGTATGTAAGTTGTATGTATTTTTCTAACATTTATAAAAAAAATCTACATTTCATTAAACGTTGTTTTAGCAGTAATGCTTAGCAATACTATTGGTTTGGGTTTTTCTTGAGCAATATTTTACTAAAATTATTTATTTACTAAGACTTTGGAAGACATATTCATTTAAAAAATGGATTAAAATCAGTTTTCAAAACATATCAAGATTTGAATTTATAAATTAAAAAGTTTAGCTTTAAGGTATTTATAGTTTAAAGGATTTTAAAGAAGAATATTATACTTTTCCAGGAATCAAAAATGTTTGATTGGTTTAATATAAATGAAAACAAAGAAAACTTTCTTATTACACAATACATATAATCTTACTGTTTATATAAAATAGGGGATACTATGTTAGAATTATTAATAACAATTAATAGACTGGGAAGTTTTTTTCGGTAATGTATTACAATGGTCCATTTTTTAATTTAATTTTCTTTAAAATTAGTATGTTTATCTTTATATTTGAAATCCATTTTTTGTAACGAAAAATTTTTAGAACAATCATTTATGTTTTTATATCTACGACATATGACTGTATATGTATGTTTTGCCTTGACATATGAGTGTTTTATATAGCGGTAATAATATTTGTATACTTTGCATCTTACAAATAGTATTTGAATTTACTGAAAATGTTTTTGTTTTAAATTGAACCGTTGTAGTTACTTAAGTATATATTTCCGTAAAAGAATTAAGAATATTTTTAATGTGTTTGTTCTGAATTATTTGTAGAGGTTGTTGATGATACTATATTAGAAATAGGGGATACTATATTAGAATTATTAATAACAATTAATAGACTTGGAAGTTTTTTTCGGTAATGTATTACAATGGTCCATTTTTTAATTTAATTTTCTTTAAAATTAGTATGTTTATCTTTATATTTGAAATCCATTTTTTGTAACGAAAAAAATTTTAGAACAATAATTTATGTTTTTATATCTACGACATATGACTGTATATGTATGTTTTGCCTTGACATATGAGTGTTTTATATAGCGGAAATAATATTTGTATACTTTGCATCTTACAAATAGTTTACTGAAAATGTTTTTGTTTTAAATTGAACCGTTGTAGTTACTTAAGTATATACTTCCGTAAAGAATTAAGAATATTTTTAATGTGTTTGTTCTGAATTTTTTGTAGAGGTTGTTGATGACGATGTTGTCGAATTATTATGTGAGTCGTTCGATGTATTAATTGATTTATTCATTGGACAGACGTAATCAGTCCATTCAATTTCGGTAGTGCCACATTGAAGACCTTTTGTAGATTTTCTTCGTTTTAAAGAAAATTGAGTCTTTTTGGGTGGTCGTATCTTTGCAGTAATAGTTAAAGGCTGATAGGCTGGTTGAGCTTCAGCATCTCTTTTTGCATGTATAACGTCCCGTCCTAATAGATCTTTAAAATGGGTGGCCAAATGTCTTCGTAATAGTGTTTTACTTGGCGGTATGCTTAATAAGTCTGCTAATAAATCTGCATTAAAACGCGGTTCATACAACATTAAGGCACCATGAACACCAGCTCCCCTTAAGTTTGGCGCGTATTCGGATAAGTCTGCAACACGTAACCATTCCATAACACGATGTGCTGTCCATAATGCTATAAATTCCAGAGTAGTGTCGATTTCTTCTACATTACATGAATTTTCATCTAATTCCGAGCTATTTCTTTTGGTTATTTTTGTTGATCGCCTAATTAAACAATCGGGATTCCATTCAGTTTCACGCATACATTGTATTGCTCTTCTAAGTGAAGCTATGTGAAGACATGATGTAACTTGCAATTGAACTAAATCCTCCATAGTTAAACGGTGCAACATCCGTCCATCAACTTTGGCTTGCAAAAAGTTATCTTTATACTGCGGTAAACCAATATCATCCAACCATCGCATAACCCAACTAATGTCTAATTGTGCAGCTTTCAAAGCTAAAGAATCTGACTCCTTGCCTGTAACTTCATCAATAGCTAGCATAATTTTTTTACGATGTAGAGGAGATTTTAAGCTTAATTCTTTTTCAATTTCCGTGGGCGAGGCAGTAAAAAAACAAACTGAAGGTTTGGATTTCAACCATTTTCTGTTTGGAGGTAAATGTTGAATTTATTTTTAATATTTGTGAATTGCTTAGCGTTAAAGTTTCAATGATAATTATAACATGTGAAACGAATAAGAGAAGATGGAATTTTATAAACAGTTGATGAAAACCGATTAAATTTTATTTTTTTAAGTAATTAATATTAAATGTTTAATGATACTTATTAAAAATGTAAAACATTTTTGTTTTAATTTTAATCCAATTGTTAATAGCTTGTGATACTACTAAGGACATAAATGTTTAATGGGGATGTATACTTAATATCGAGACTTACCTGCAATCATCTTCATAACATGCCAAGCCTAATTCGTTCAACCAAGCTGCAACTTCTTGCTCTGACCATTCCGACCAATTTTTATTTGAATTAGTTATAAATTGAGTTGCTTGTGTAGACCATTCTATACGACCTCCAGCAGTTGCTCTTGATCGATCACCACGACGAAATTCGGGCTCAGCTTGCTCAAGCGCAGGTAATTCTAAATTTCCACTATTACTTCGCCTTAATTTTCCAAAAATATTTCGCAAACTTTTTGAAGAGCGCTCCTTTAAAGTTGGCGAAGGTGTTGAATTGGCGTTTGGCGTATAACTATTAAACATTAAATCTGCAGAATCACTCTGAATACAATTGTCGTCAATAATTTTTTCATTAGAAGCAAATGCAACATTACGTTGTTTAATAATATTAGCATTATTGTTTAACAATCTATTATTGTTATTATGATTTGGATTTATAGGCAATTTGGGTTTGCCATTTTTATGACATTGTGATCGTGGAAGGCTATGATACAAAGGATGTATTTGATGTCTTAAAGATGATGGAGGGGTTTTTGGAGAATGTCCACTTATGTTTGAAAAATTTAATTGAGTTAAATTACCCATACTCCCGAATGGAGCTGTAAATTGCTTTAAATGGTCTTGGGAAATGTTTAAATTTTCAAAATTTCTCAATTCTAAATTTTCTTTTTCTAAAGCTGCTCTGTGCAGCTTCAGTTCACTCAATGCTGACATAAGCTCAAGTTTCTGAGTTTCTAATTCAGAACGTGTACACAATTGCCTTTGCAAGAGTTCATCTTTAGCACTAAGTTGTTGAGTTTTTTCGGACAACAATCGTTCAAGTTCTAAAATTTTATCTGCCTGTTCACATACTTTATCGGCGACCATTTGATATTGAAGCGAAAGTGATTCCTTGTCCCGTTGTAATCTACGTAATCGTTCGTCGGAGTCTTGGCGGGGTATATGACATTCCAACCAATCACTTATTATGGCAGCTGTAACTGGATCTGGAGCAGGGGTAGTTAAACCAACCTTAAAAGAATATGGAAAAAAATTGTACTGTCATTAAAAAAATATATATCTCTTTACAAAGTAAAATTAAGTACAGTGTTTTCCACTTCAAACATTTATATATTGTATTTCATTTAAACTTAAATTATCCCACTTTTGTTAATAGAAGTGTGAAGTATTATATATCATGAAAATTTGATACTTTTGATGCTAAGTTCATAAAATCCTTTCGATATAGAAAAATTTGTTTAAGAAGGAAATTATGTTTTGAGCATATCTATTAAAATGCAAACAACTTGGAAAATAGTTTTATTTTTTAAATAATTTTTATATCCTACACCACCAAAGGTGGTTGGGGTATTATGTGTTTGTGCAATATTGTAACCTTAAAGTATACCGTTCGACTCAGAATCACTTGAGTCGATTTAACGATGTCCGTCTGGTTGGCTGGCTGGCTGTCCATGTAAAGCTTGTGCGCAAAGTACAGGTCGCGCAAAGTACAGGTCGCAATTTTAGAAATAATTTGATGAAACTTGGTACATATGACTTTCGGCACAGGGACGAAACCTATTGATTTTGGTCATGATCGGCCAATTATTTCACCTAGCCCCCTTACAAATGTTCTCCCGGAATACAGTTTTAACACTCAGACATACCTTAAAAATTGAAATATTTTAATGATATTTCACATAAATAAGTTTTATGTAAGCATGAAGCTATGTGCCAAATTTCATCAATTTTCCATAGCTCCCATATGAACCACTCTTTCGAAAATTACTTTAACGTGCATAAATCCCATAAAAATGTTAATATTAATTTAATATTCGACACATACAAATATATATGTTTAAGTGACCCTGCAAAATTTCATTAAGATCGGTCCATAATTGACCATAGCTGCCATAAAGACCCAATTTCGGGAATCACCAAAAAGTGCATAAATACATGTGAATCTTATTATCGACATAATATTCTGCAATAGTATGTTTTTATTTTCTACTTAATACAAGTATAGGTCCATAATTGGCCCTCCCGAATTTGGTAAACATAAGGCAATGGCTGTAGGATTCTATGGATCGGTCTTGACCGACTATACCCAATCCTCTTGTTTTTTTTTTTTTTTGAAAAATTACGATGTTGGATTTTTATATATATACAAAAATTTTAATGCTAAATTCAATTTCATTTTTGTATTTATCCATATAGATCTTACAAATAATATAAGAATTAAATAACTTTTTTCAAATTTGAACATCGAACATTGAGAACACCGATACATTTCATTTTGGGACATCTTAATATACGTACAAAATTTTTTAAAATATAACAAACCTTAATGGTAAATTTAATTTCATTTATATATAACAAATAATATAAGGGTACTTTTTTTTTGTAGATATAGTGGTATATCCAAAAACGGCTTCGCTAACGTAACACTTTTTTGACTCAACTTTTTTTATAACAATAATTTATTTTAATTCAAGTTTCTTGGGAAAATTAGATTTTCAAAGCCCTATAACTTCTATAACGTTTAATTGCGCTGAAAATGTTTACATCGTTATTTCTACTGATAAATGGCGAAAAAATTAAATAAATCGGAGCTGACTTAGGGAGGTCTATTTATTCCAATATAAGTATTAAAGCTTTCAAATTTGAATATTAAAAAAAATTTACGAATTCTTTTACATATTAAAATTGAAGCGTAAGGATTTTTAAATTGTATACATAATTTTTCAAACAATGATTGACAAATGTTTTCTGAACATACGCTATAAGAGCACTTAAAATTATCAACGAACATAAATTTCTGCATAACCAAGTTACCGTAAGCTCCTAATCATCTCCAGAGCATAGTCATAAATTTGAAATTAAGTAAAACAAATCTATTCTGCTCGTACTAAAAACAATATCTTGATTTAACAGGATTAATGTGAAAGCATTTTATTGACATGTTTTTTCAAAAAACAATAACTTCCAAAATATGGGTTTTACTACACTCAAAAGATTGTACATCAATATTTGTACCTCATACGTAAAATTTTGAAAAATGTGAAGTGAATAAAAAATTTAAATTTATACCCAACATTATATTAATTTTCATCTGGAATTTTTCATACAAAAATAAAGATTGTATGTATATGATATATGGACATGTTATACATATGTATGTACACATGTACATTGTATGTATGTATGTAGTATGTAAATATGCTAACCTGTTGCAATGCTAAAGCTAAAGTTTTAGCAGTTGATAGAACATTTTCTGCTGATATAATACTACGTTCATTTAAAACGTTAGTACTTCCGCTCTCTGTATTAACTGATACGCTTGACATGTTTTGTAATTGTTTTGTATGGGAAATAGAAGCTGCTCCACCCTGCTGGTTTTGGCTATTTGCTGAAGCACTGGAAATGATACCATCCATTTGTTGCAGAGCAGCCTCTAACATCTTACTAGCCTCCGTTGCAGTTTTAACCTCCATTATAATACTAGTATCTCTTGTATATGCAATCCCAGATATTTTGCAACAAAAATATGCAAATATTTTATTTATAGCCCGAAATCTTCAAAAAACCGTAATTACAGCATAGTGCCCACTTCAAGAAATATATGCGTTTTAATTTTTGTTTATTTATAAATTAAATTAATTAAAAATAGCATGAACCGATTTCATAATTGTGATAGTTAAAATTCAATTTTTAGGAAACTTTTTTAGAAATAAAGCAGAAAATTTAACAAAAATTAGAAAAACTAAAAATAAAAAATACGACGCGTGAACAGAGACCTGTGTCGATGATTTTAAGACGACAGCGGTTTTTCTAGAAATTGTCGGCGGCGGCTCAAAATCGTATATTAGCCGACCATAGTATAATTGCAAAGTACTCGCACATCTATAAAAACAACAATTCCTTGTATTTTGTTAGTGTAAAACTACCGCGCACAATGTCAAAATG
>MINK01172269.1:9887-32981 GCA_001735545.1 Phormia regina
AGGTCACAATTTAAATTAATGTTCACTTCCTAAGAAGACATTTACATTGCTGTACTAATAAAATTAGTCAAAATAACGTTAATATTCTAGATAAAGCCAAATGTTTTTTTATGTTCAACTCAAAAATTTTTCCGGCGTCAAAGAGTAATATACCGATTTTTTAAATTTAAATATTGTTCATCATAGAATTTATTAAATAACTTTATTTTACCACAAAAAAAAAAAAAAAAAATTTTTTACTTGTCCGATTTTTAGAATAGAGTCGAATAAAAAAATTAGTAAAAATAACGTTAATATTCTTAGAAAAAGCCAAAAATTTTTTTATGTTCAACTCAAAAAATTTTCCCGCGTCAAAGAGTAATTATAACGATTTTAAATTTAATATATTTTTTAAAATTCTTTGTTGTTTCATCATAAAATTTATTAAATAACTTTATTTACCACAACAAAAAAAATTATAATAATAATAATTTTATAATTTTGCATTTTGTGGCAAGTTTTTAAAAACATAAATCGATTTTTAAAAAGCTGAATAATCGATTTCAGTATAAAATCGTTGATATAAAATCGATTACAAACAACCGATTTTTTCTCCTGAAAATCGATTTTCAACTAATATCGAAATCGATTTACCATTCCCTACTTCTAATATGAAAATCGTTCAGAAATTAATTGATAAATGAAATCACTATAAATTTAAAATATTTTAATATTTTCATATTAAATGGATTTAGTTGAAAAACGGGATTCCCAAAAAATATCAGTATAAACAAACCGAATTTGTGCAATGATGTACTAAAGAATTAGCAACAACCATTTTTTTTTGGAAATTTCAGATCCTAAAAAACATTCTAAGAGAATAGTGTGGTTTTGATATTAGATGGGTTAATATTGATGGTTTGTAATTTTTGGTATAATTGTAAAATAAATTTAAAGCAATTTAAATACAAAGGTAATAAATCGAAAAAATAGTTTAGTTGCAGTATAAGAATTAAAAATCAAAATATTAATGTATTTTGACTTTCCTTTACCCAGACTTTTTTTCATAAACTATGTACATATTAGAAAAAATTTAAAGTTTTGTCAATCATTCGCATTGCCGCAGAAGTTCAGTAGTTATTAATTAACTTTGAAATGGATGTATTAAATATCTTATACTCACATTTCGAACTAAAGAAGCTGTGACCGATTTTATAATAATTTATCCCAGTTGGCAATGTTATCAAGACAACCTCGATGTTGGATCAACGACAATATTAAAATCCTAGACGACAAATGCAGGATCCTCAGAACCAGTATACCGGAATTATATAAAAGATAATGATCTTGCATGACAAAGATATTGTCGCTCTTCACATCACCAATTTATCTAAATAAAACATTGCAATGACACTTTGTCTCTTAATTTGTCATCAACAAAATTTATAAAGAAAACATTAAGTCACTGTCGCCATCCATGTCATCTAAAAAATAAAAAAGTGAAAACATTATAGACATTTTCGTTCTTCTTGCTCTTAAAAGGATTTTATCGAAGAAGCCAATTAAGACATTGTCTTACTTTTTATCTTCAATATTGATTATGGATGAAAAAATTCAAGATATATCGCTTACATCCTCATTAATTGAATTTGATAGAAGATATGATGCACTCCTATGTATTTTATTTTGTCGTTACTAAACATTGATAGAAGACAACATGTATGATATTGTCGCACTTATGGTCTTTAATATTACATATTGTCACCTATGTTCAGGACAAAATTCAAGATTCAGACGCTTATAGTGTCATTAACGATGATATCCTTCTGGGACATGTCTTGCATAAATCATCCCAAAACAAATTATATAGCATTATTTAACAAACATAATAATTTTTCTTTTATATTAGAGGTAGAAAATAATTCAAAAGGTACATTTTTTTCAAAAATGCATTCTAATAAAAACCGAAAATAAATTCGCGAATATTTTAAAATTAAAAAAAATACGGATATTTAAATGGATCCATAGTGTATCCATATGCTAAATATTAGCAAAATTGTAAGATACTCAATAAAAAATTTAATTTTTTTTAAATCTCTCATGAAATCGACAATATATTTCATCAAAACCCAAAATTTTAAAATTTTAATGTTACGTTGTTCCACACTTTCGGAAAAATATTAAAAAATTGTTTATTCTACTAAATATGTTTTCAAATCTCCACTATGTTTTACAACAATATGTTTATAAAACCTTAAATTTTTATTGAAAGTGTTAATTGTGAACATTATAGGGTAAATGACATTCTATCCAACCAAAAAAACAAGTTCCAAGTGCTCTGCTTTTGATATACAAAATATTATAAATGCCTGTTGTTGATTAGTATTAAAGAATACACCTTTTTTTATTACCTGGTATTATTTTAGCAACGAGTTGGACAAGAAAAATTCAAGATAAAAAAGAGAAATAATCTAAATTCTTGTTTTATAATTTAATGAATTCATATTTTTGTCTTTTTCTTTAGACTAATATATATAACCCATCGTTTTCACAAATATAATAAACAAAGTAAAAATAGAAGAGTTTTTGAATTGATGACATAATCATAATTTAAATTTAATTTACAGAGTTTTGAAAAAAAAAGCAGACAATAAATGTGACAATAAAGTAGAAGTAGTAAAACTAGTGTGTGAAGTCTGTTATAAAATGACGTGAATTCATTCATAACCATTCATAACATAATTTCAATTAAAAATGCATTTGGACCACAAAACTATATACATATTGACAATTAGATCAACAATAGTCCAGTTTGTTAATTAGCTGCTTTAAAATGTTAATTGTTTGTTAGTATTATATTGTAAAAAAAATTGACACACATTAATAAAACCCACATTTCATTAAATCAATTAATTAAGAGTCTTAAATATTAATTGTTCATAAGTATGTACTTTTAAAAATGTTTCTATTTTGACAGCAACAACTACATAATAATAAAATAGTTTGTATCGTTTTGATCTCTTAATAATAACAATCAAATAATGCGTAGGAGTTTGTTTTTGTTTATTTGTCCATAAAAATAATCGAATTTTGTAAAAACTATGGAACAGGGGGGGTTGAAGAGATAGAAAGGTAGTGAAGTGCTTAAACAGTGTGACTTGAATTGACTTTAAGTAGTTGTTTTTGAATATAATTAACAAATCTCAATTGTACGTTAATTTGTTTACAAATAGACTATTTAAGAAAAAACAATTAAATTATGTTGTGATTTTTGTATATTTAAAATGATTACTATAAAGATATAATATATAATGATTACTATAAAGATAGAAAGAAAAAGTTTGTGGGAAACTTAAGTGGCAATATATTTTAGAACAGTTGAATATAGGGAAGTATCTTAAGGATAGAGATGTCACGATTGCCTTAATAAGGGGATGACGAAATATTTTTAAGCATTAATTTTTCAATCGATTCTTATTGTAGTTGTTTCCTAAATCATATCATATCACATTATTTGTATTATTATTATTTTTTTTTTATTATTTTCCAACAATAAAAATTAACAGATAATCTCACAATCCTTAAACAAAACTTATTTAAATTTTGTAATGAATTTTTCTATTTGTAAAATATATAATTACATAACCCAATAATCAGCCTATCGTGAATAATCTTAATGCATTTTCTTTCTGATCCTTGTAACTTGGAGACTATTAGGGGATATCATTAAATATTAATTTCGTAAATATAAACCCAATTATAATTTATTATATTTCTTAATGTTTAAATTTAAATAATTCAATAATTTTAAATAGATAATATTGTGAAATTTATAAATATTTTATTGATTTTTTTTATATTTTTTTAAAACGTAAATACGATTAAGCATTAGATGTAGGAGTTTTTTTTTATCTATTTTCTCATAATTTCATTATAATTTATAACAGTATTCTAAATTATTAAACAAATACTTATACATTTTAGCAGATTTTTACTTATAATAACAAATTTTTGCGTACGTTTTTGGATAATTTAGTATAAATTTATCACAATATTACTAATGAGTATTTTTATGGGAAGAAATAAATTAAATAATATAAAATTGTAAAAGATATTACAGATTTTAATACGACATTTACATTCCTTTGTGAAATAATAAAAAAAAAACAAATAATTTAGGAACAAAAATACTTTTATATGATTTTAATGTTTGTATAAAAATGTAAATTTCATTATCATCATATTAAAAATCTATAATGCTTAGATAATGCTTATTAGTTAATATTTTATTAATTTAATACAGAATGATTTGTGTAGCACCTTTTACTTATAATGTGAATATAAATATAATACAAAAATAAAATGTATTTGTATTTTGTTCTATTAATATTTAATAAATATGTCGAACAAAGTGACACCATTTATTTTATTGCAATTTTTGCAGTGGGTGTCCATAAAATTCACTCAATATTACTCATTGTTTTAAAAAGTATAATAATATTTATCCGGTATTAGTTCTTATTAAATACGATCACAATTTAATTTTATTTAATTGATTTGAATTGCTTTTACTACAAATGGCATTCTACTTATATAACATTGTTCATATTAATAATACACTTGACTATATTACATTGGAACTTACATCATATATAGAAATGTATTAGAAATTGTAGAAAATATTAAAATTTCTTATGTCTATGAGCGATTACGGAAAGTTTAAAATGTAAACAAACATTCCCTTATTAATAATGCATTCAATATAGATTAAATGGACTTGCAAAACATCGAATATAATAAACTTGATCGAATAATTGAGATATAATAGTGAAAAGAATAATTTAGTAATTATTAAGTTTCAATTAAAAAAAATTTATATATATATAATTTAAAAGCTATGCATTGCAATTGTACTTTGTATTTATAAAAAATATCATACTTACCTTCAGATATTCTGAATTTGCTTTTCTTTGCTTAGAATTGGGTATAAAAATTTCATCCATTTGAGAATCACCCTCATTACGATTATCGTTGTCGTGATAAAAACCTATCATTTTCTTTAATTTCGTATTATGATTGTCGTTAACGACAAAAAGTATAAAGGGTCAACCAGTTAACTTTTCAATGCAAATGCGTAAAACATATATTTTTGAACATTCATTGTGTTAACAACCCTGTTCTTTGGTTATTTTGCAAGAAACATAAAATACAGAAACTCACGTAGCTACGTAAAAATTTAATTTCAATAGATTTCTGTGATACGCTACCTAGAATTATTTTGTCAATGGCTACATAGACACGTTTGCATAAGATGGATTGAAACAGTGGATTGCGATACGATGAATTTTTGTTCACTGGTTGGGCCTAAAGCATTTTACATTGATTTTGTCGTTTTAAACGACTACGAAAACGACACTCGTAATAATATATAATTCGATCAAATTTGGGAGTAATATTTAAAATATTTATATAGAATAGTTTTTAATGTTTCAAAGATATAGTTTATGGTAGCTGATATTAATTCAGCAAAGTTAAACAAATAAATTGGTAATAATTACTTTGAAAGAAATTTTAATGATTTTGGAACTAATCAAGAATATTGGAACAGTTAAAATTAAAGTCCTTAAGACTTTCTCCTCTGGGTGTGTCAAACGCCGGCATCGATAAATAAGCTTTTTTGAATATTTATTAAAATTTGTTAAATTCGCTATTTTTATACAAAACTTCAATTTCCTTCCCAAGGTGTAAGTTTAATATCTAAAGTTATCTAATTTTCTTCGTTTTTATAAAGATGTATTTAAAAAGTTTTAACTGAGTTCCCTATTATTTAGTAGGAATTTACAAAAATAATAGTTTTTTATTAAATTTGAACTTGAATAATATAATATTTATTGATTTTTCTTTTTAAGAAATGTTGGTTTTTGTAGAAATATTAACTTCTGAAAAAAAACAGTTAACCGGCTAACCCATTTTTTCAAAATACAAACTATTCGAACTGCCCGAAAATCGTTTTCTTCATAAAGTCGAATAATCGATAACCATAATATTTGTACTAATATTGTAACGCAGAGAAAAAATCACCAAACCCCTACCTTAAAGTATACCGTTCGAATCACTTTTTGAGTGAGGACGAAGCGTATTGAATTAGGTCATGATCGGCCCATTATTTCACCTGGCATCCATTCAAATGTCCTCCCGGAATTAAATATTTTAATCAAATTTAACACAGATAAGTTCTATGTTAGTACAAATCCAAATTCGGTCCATAAATGGCCATAGCTCCCAAATGAACCTCTCTTTGGAAAATCACTTTAATGTGCCAAAATCTCATAAAAATCGACAAAAATAACATATTTACAAATATAAATGATTGTGCAAAATTTTATGAAGACGAGTCTATAATTGACCATAGCTCTCATATAAGATTAAATTTCGGGAAATACCCAAAAGTGCATAAATACATGGACATCCAAATTGACCCATTCCCGAATTTTGGTAAACATAGGCAATGGCGTAGGGTATCATATCATATACCTTTTTCTCTCATTCTCTTATTTATTTTTGTGGCATCACTCCGATGCGGATCTACACTTCTTTTTATATACATTATTTTATCTGTTCCATTCTGTAGGGCAGAATCGATCAGCAGTTTTGGATGGCATACTATTTAAATAAAACTATTTAATATGAAATTCAAAACCATATCTATTAACACAAATATAAAGCTTAAAAACCTTATCTATTTGACAATATCCTCAGATCTCTATTAATCTATACCTCAAAATCGGTAGTATGTGTGTATGTAGACTTCATAAATTGTATTTTAAAAATATATTTAATTTTATTTTAATTCAATAAATAATTTTGTATTTAAATAAGTTATATATTAAAAAAAGGAGATTATATATTCGTCTATGCCAAATATACAGTGTTGGAAAAAATAATAGGGACGACCCTTACTTATTAAGTTTTGTTTATTTGGGTCCCGCTATTTAACTGTTTATAAAATAACGGAATTTCATTATTTGTTTACTTTTTCTCTTTTGCGCATTAATTTTATATTTATTTGCAAACAAAATTAGTGAATTTGTAATTCAAATTGTTAAAAATAATAGGGAAAAAATACCATTAGTCAAAAAATCCGTAAAGTTTATGTGATTAATTTAATCATATTGGTTTTGAATTAATGGTTTATGTCTTTGATAAATAAATTTGAAAGTCATGTTCATGAATCTGAAAAAAAAATGTTATTCCTAAATTAAATTCAAATCAATTAGAAAAACGTCATCGGATTAATGGGACGCTGTCCGAGAAAAGTACCACTGTTGAGAAAGAAAAACATCCAAAAAAAATTTTGGAATTTGCAAGGCGACACCTGTGCCTCAAAAACTGTAATAACGTACTACGGTCAGACGAAACAAAAGGCAATTTATTTGGATCTGACGGATAATCATTTGTACGTCGTCCTGCAAATGCTGAATTTGATCTAAAATATACAAAAAATAAATAATAATTAACTGTCACCGACACGGTGGTGATTCTATAATGCCTTTTCGGCCTCTGGAGTTGGTCCAATAGTTTGGATTCAGGGAAAAATGAATTTTTCTAATTATATAGACATTCTCCAAAATAAAATATTTCCACTTACAAAGGATGAAATGCCATTAAAATGGGAAATCATGCAGGTTAAAGATCCCAAATATTCCGCTAGAAGCGTCAAAACGTGGTTTCAGCAGAATGTGGTGCCTATAATGGATGGGCCGTCCCAATCACCGGACTTAAACCCATCTCGTTGGACTTCTTAAAAATAAAATTGGTAGCTTTAAATCAAAAAATAAACAAGAGTTGTGGAAAAAGAAACCTGGTATTTAATTCTGTCCAAGGTATGTGCGAATCTTGTGGGATCTATGAATCGTCGTTGTCAGAAGATTTTAAAAATGAAAGGATCTTCAACCAAAAATATATATTTTTTTCCAAAACATTAACTGTCCCTATTATTTTTTCCAGGCCTTTAAAAAAATATATATATTTTTTTGGCAGAACTAGTTCCTTCTTTTAGTTTTATAAGCTAAAATATTTGAAGTTATTTAATTTTATGTATATAATTTTTAATATATACGGAATAGTAAATAAAAAAATATGAATTTATTATAAAATTAGAGTGTCCCTATTATTTTTTGCAACACTGTATTTGCTTAAAGTAAGCTTTCATACTTTCGCATTGATAAATCTACTTTACATTGCTTGATATACATGTTTGTGTGTGTATTAGTAAAAAAAATAAAAAATCCAAAACTTTTTTGCAAAAAAGAAATCCCCGGCATAAACAGAGGCTTCAAAAACTTGAAAACCGATTGTAAAACTCGTTTTTAAACATAATATCCTCCATTTATAAACGGATCTTGTGAAATTTCAATATCAAAATTCTCGGAAGGATTTCCGATCGTTTGATATTTTTATTGTATATGACAGTTATCGATGGTGCTTATAAACACCATTTCAACCGACACATGGACGAACGGACATCGTCATCATTTATTACAATGATCCAGAAAATATCAATTTTTTTTTTTTGTTCTCGGACAAAAATTTTGGAAATTAAAAAGGGAATGACAAACCCTTCAATCTCCTTCCATATAGATCCACTAAGACGGGATTTTTGGAAATTCGACTGTTTACCGAAAAATCGGTAACCTTATAACTCGCAAACTAATTATGGTACAAAAAAGGTTGTCGTTATTATTTAAAAAATAATTGGACAGGTGTCTGGTACTTTTTGGCACCATATGTATCTTTGAAACCAACTGATAAAACATACAGATAAAATTTATTTCGTATTAATATCTTATCAAAAAATGATAAATACAAATTCGGTACTTTTTAGAAATTCAAACGTTTAAGTGGTAAAAATCGTACCTATTTTTGGTAGTTTTTTTCATAAAACATTTTTTATATACATATGAGGATTTTAATATGGAATACTACTACAATTTAGAAATTAATTAAAATATAATTTTTGATACATCGATGGGTAAAAAAAAGTACCAAAAAAGGGGTAAAGGAGGAAAATTACATTTTATTCAAACTTAATAATGAATTTTCAATCACATTTACCTTAGAAACATAAGATTAAGTAAATGTAGTACTATGTGGAAAAGATTTCGAAAGAGTAAGAAATCAAGAGGAGGGACTTTTTGGTACTTTTTGTTCTTCTAATGGTACTTTTTTGAATTATCTGCATTTTAATATTTAACCTAGAAACATGAAATTAAATACGCATTGTCCAATGTTGGAAAGAATTCACAATGGTACTTTTTGAATATTCTATAGTTGTGAACTTCTAGGTTCAAAATAGGAATATGGGAAAAAGGGACTTTGTGGTACCTTTTTGTTATTTTAGTGGTACTTTTTTAAATTTTCTATAATTATGAACCTAGATACATTAAATTAGGAATATGTGGTCTTAAGTTAATAAGAATCCATAAGAAGGGACTTTGTGGTACTTTTTTTTTGTTATTTTAATGGTACTTTTTTCAAATTTCTATAATTATGAACTTAGAAACATGAAATTTTGGATAAGGGGCCCTTAGTTAATGAGTAATCATAAGAGGGGATTTTGTGGTACTTTTTGAATTTTCTAAAATTATCAACCTAGAAACATAAAATTAGGGTTATGTGGTCCTAAGTGAATGAGAATCCATAACAGTGGTACTTTTTTTGTTCTTCTTATGGTACTTTTTGAATTTCCTGTAATATTTAACATAGAAACATGAAATTAAATATATATGGTCCTATATGAGAAAAAATTCACAAGAGCGGTCTTTACAATACTTTTTGATTTTTTTTAAGATTATGAACCTAGAAAGATGAAATTAATGTAAATCCATAAGAGGAGATTTTATGGTACCTTTTTTCTGATGGTACTTTTTGAATTTTCTATCATTTTTAATCTAGATTAAGTTAATGAAAATCATTAGGGGACATTGTGGTACTTTTTCATTCATTGATGGTTTATTATATTTTTAAGGAATTTCGAAGTCAGTGATTCCGTGTCAAAACGGATTCCATGTAATTTTGAAACATCCTTTACTGTAGAAGATTTTTTTATAAAAAAATTAAGTTTAAATTTATTTTATTATTCAATAAAATCATATACATAAATGTTAGTATCAACTGATTTTTCCGTATTTGTATATACTATATTACACTTAATGAAAGTATTGATCCATAATTGGCCATAGATCTATTTAAAGTCCCCTTTCCGAATTCGGATCGAAATAAATAACAGTGTAATGTATCATGTGGTCGTAAATTTGAAAATTATTATTGATCTTTTAAAATCTTTAAAACTTGCAGCAAATATTATCCATGAGACATACACATTAAACTGTATGATCACAATTTAATAAGAATTTCAATATTATAAGAATTTTTCAAAACTATTTCAATATTATAAGAATTATTTACATAAGAATTTTAAGAAATAACTATTTATTATGGATCTACTTTTTATTTTTAGTTTCGTTCTAATGTCAAGGATGTCTTAAATGAAACCCATGATGACTATTTCTTAATGCGTTGGCTTAGAGCAAGGAAATGGAATCCCGAAAATGCAGAAAAAATGTTACGTAATGTAAGTTAAAGATAAACTTATATCTGTATATATTCTTTAAATAAATCTTATAACTATATTTAATACACTTTAGAGTCTTAAAACTCGTGCCATGTGGAATGTAGAAAGTTTAGAAAAATGGGAGGCGCCCAAAGCTCTAAAGGAATATTTACCCTATGGAATGGTGGGTTTCGATAATGAAGGATCTCCAGGTTAGTTTTTTTTTATAAACAAGTAGAGGAGTTTTGTTTTATTTACATATCCCATTTCTATATATCTTTTTTTTTTTTTGTAGTTATTGTATGTCCTTTTTACAATTTCGATATTTACGGCATGTTACACTGTGTCACACGCTTTGATTTTCAACGTTATGTGGTCATGTTACTGGAACGTTTCATGAAGGCCGGCTATGAACAAAGTAAAGTTCATGGTCCCAAAGCTCGACAATTAGTTGTTTTCTTCGATATGGCTGATTTTAATTTGAAACAATATGCCTGGCGTCCAGCAACAGAATTAGTCATAACCATGATTAAACAGTATGAACAAAATTATCCAGAGATTTTAAAAATGTGCTACATAGTCAATGGTGAGTGGTGCAGTAATAATAATAATCAAAACCAAAATCAATCTTAATATTATTTTCCATTTAGCACCTAAATTATTTTCTGTGGGTTTTAATTTTATCAAAAAGTTTTTGGACGAGTACACCATGAGCAAAATAAATATTTACAAGATAGGCAGTGACAAATGGAAGGATTCTTTATTCAGTCATGTAGATCCAAATATTTTCCCAAAATGTTTTGGTGGCAACTATGTGGAAGACGGTGATGAAAAATGTTGTGGCAAGGTAAAGATAATCAATTACCGATTTATATATAAATTTTAATTTCTATGCTACGCTACATTTTCTTTAGATTGTTTGGGGGGGTAAAGTGCCCAAGGATTTGTATGTGGAACAGAAGGAGGAAATCGATAGCAATAAAAACTTTATAGAGACAGTGGTCAATAAGGGTCATAAATTGAAACTTGAATTTGATGTGGGCGAAAAGAAACCCGGTGAAGAGGATCAAATTTTATCATGGGAATTCCGCACCTATGATTATGACATTAAATTTGGCATCTACAGTGTGGATAAGATTACTGGCGAAAAACAAAGTGAAGTACTTTTGGGTACAGTTTCATCCAATGAAATGGACGAAGTTGGCTTCTTTTTTACACGTCCCAATACAAAATGTAAGTATAAATAGTGTATTTAATTTTTGAATATTTAATTTTTGAATTAAATAATTTTACAGACACTGTAGTCTTTGATAATTCTGGCAGTTATTTGCGCAGCAAAAGGTTACGCTATTGGGTATCTTTAATCTCAGAAAATGATGACATTACCGAATTGCCTTCTCAACAGGGCCAAACTGAAGTGGTGGCTGCCGATAAATAAATTAGTTTTTTTTTTGTAGTTACAGTCTTAACTCTTATACCTCTTAGGATGAAAAATACGTATAAGCTAGTAAGCCAAAAGCTTAGTTAGATAATGTAAAATTAACAAATTGAATACCAAGTTAAAAGGACAAGAAAGAATCATATAAATTAAACATTCCAAACGGGTCAATAAATATAAGCTAACTAACTAATCAACTAACTAACTAGATAGGCAAATTGAAAAGGACACATAATGAACAATGTATATAAAATAAATATCAATTCTAATATTTTTTTCCGCGTTGTGGGAATTTTTTTTCTAATTAATTAATTTATAATTGTGATAATACTTCAAAGTTTTTGTTTTTAAATAATTAAGTATATTTTATTAGTTTTGTTCTTAAATGTTTGTTTTTCTTTTTTTCATCATCTTGTAAATACAATACTTATAAATTAATGTGATTATATTTAAGTAAATAATTTTTTAATAAAATATAACTTTTTTTTTTTTTTGTTTTATCCAAAAATTCTCTTTTAGTTTCTTTTACTTGTTTTGCAAATAATTAAATTAATAAAAAAGTCAAAATACATTTTTTATTTTTTTAACTTCGACTAAAGGAATTTCTTTGAAATTAAAACAAAAAACGTATATGTATATAAAGAAAATGTAAAACTATAAACGGCATTAAATAAATTGAGAAATAAAGAATATTTTATACTTTTTACCAGCCGCCTGTGCTGCATCATCATATGTTTAGATTGGCTGCCGAGCGGCGTTTTCGCCTTCATCACTGAGGACCAGGATTTTGTGGCATTTGAGCATAACCTGGACCAACTTGTGGTGGACCAACGGGACCTCCCATTTGTTGCATCGGTGAATGCATTATTGGATTTGGACTGGAACCTACCATGGGTCCCACTGGTGGTCCAATAGCCTGCAATAAATAAAATCAATTTTAATTTAAAATTAATAGATTTAAGATTTAATTTTTTTTAATACGATGAATCTCTAATAGCGGATCGTAAGATCGGAAATATGTATCCAACAAGGGGAAAAAAGTGCTTAAGCCACTATGCACAATAGTGGGCTTCAACTTATAGACAGAACAGATTATATTTTAAAGCTTATTTTCTTGGCAAAATAATTTATTTCAGCCATTTGTTTTAGTATTAAATATAACATTTTTAATTTTGATGATACTCGCCTGAAGTTTAAAAATGTGTCGCTTATAATTTAATAACTATGTACAACGTAAATATTTGCCGATGAAATAGCACTTATGTAGATGTATTTTCTACTCAGAATAGTTCTGTTACGTTTTTTAATTTTTAACACTCTTTCGTTAACAAAAATTAATAAAATTAATATCAACATTATCAATCAATAAGTGGAAAAAAATCTTACCTGATTTGGTGGTGGTACATCATTTGGAAGCTGTAGATTTGTCAGTAAATCTCTAACGGCTGGAAATAGCGAACACTGGCCGTGTTGTACGCCATATTCTGAAAAACGTCTTAACAAAGTACTGGCCGCTACAGCTGCTGGAGTTTGTACTTGTTCGCGTTTCTCGGCCAATTGCGTTATATTGGAACTGAGATCATACACCATGGGTAAAACCAAAGAAGGACTATCTTTCCATTCTTTACCATTATAGGGTATGCGAGTAATTTGTAACTGTAAAACAAACAAAAAAAATATTAATTTTTATAATCCCATCGAAGAATAGATTATTTTTAATACTTACAAAGAATAATATTTTTAATCGTACAATCAATACACCTGGACTACCAATGGGTATAATTGGAGCCGCTGATGGAGGAACACGCATGCAAAATTGTACTGTCCATTTCAATTGATCGCCTCCCAAATCGGGTTTCATTTCCAAGCGCATAATTTGTATGAAATCTTTAAGCACTTGAGGTGCACAACTCAAAACTTTACAGAAACCCTGCATTGAATTCGGTCGATAAGGTGGCGCTGCCACTCTAGTATCAAAGAACTGCTCCAGCACTATTAAATCATCTGGACTAAGTTGAAAAGGTTGTTTGCCGTCGGGTGTGGGTGGTGGTGGCAATTGTGTTATTTTCAAATGAAGCGATTGCATATGAACTTGATTCAAAATCACTTGACATTGTAAATTGTCCACCTTGAAGGGTACTACTCCTGGTTCATTCGAATTTAATACCGTTAGTGTATCGTCATTTTGTACGTGTCGTTGTAGTTGACGTCTGATATAAACACAGCCAAGAAAACGTTCTAGTGGACTTATATCAGGAGTAACTCCGATATCCTTGTTGGGATGTGGACTGGGACGACACAACAAGTCGAGTTTTTCATGGGTTAGTATTGTAGGTACAGCTCCGGCCCAAGATCGATTGGCCTGAGGCATTCGATTCATACCTTGTGCGTTTACATTGCTATTGGAAGTGGCATTGGATGCTGTATTACCAGACTGGCTAGATTTATGATCAGGACTCTGTCCTGGTCGTGGTGACGGTCTAGGCATGCTGGGAGATCCTGGCCAATTTGAATTAGCTGGAGACATGGCAGCAAATGGTGAATCTTGATGTCCTTGCATATACAATGTATTTGGTCCTGGGCTGTGTACCATGTGAGGACTTGGTTGAGGATTTAAGGGAGAAGAAGGCATCAGACCACCTGGTGATGGGTGAGGCATATGTGGTCCAGGTGGTGAAGTCAAATTGTAGTTGGGATGATTTTGTGAATTTCCTGCATTCGTATTGGATCCTCCTCCCGCAGATGGATGAGGACTTGCTGGTGTATGTGGATTCGAACTTAGGGGAGGCGTGTGAGGTGCTGGAAATCTCAAACCACTGTCACGAGGCGATTGAGGTCCCCTCATACCAGCACTAAGAAATGGAGAAGATCCACCAGTGCCCGAACCTGTTACACTGCCAGGACCTCCAAAATTGTCTTCCATACCTAAAGGTGAGGGCGGATTATCATCTTCACTTTGCGAACGACCGCGATAAACAGCGTTTTCATCCACATATTTCGAAAGGAAACCCTAAATTATAAACATTTTATGTCTTATGTATTTTTTTATATACTAAAGGGCAGACTTACCTTTAAACCTTGTATGGGAGTAAAATCTTCTATAAGATTTCTATCGAAACGACTGTACGCACCATCACGTATTGACACTAAACGACCTGCGCGAAAACGTATTTCCAAACAAAACATGGCCTGGTAGGCCAAACGTATCAAACAAGGAGATTGTGGCAAAATGCAAAATGATAAAACGGGAACTTGAGGGCGCTTAAAAGAGTAAACAAAACAAATTAAATATATATTTGATTTATGTGCATATCATGTTTATATCCTACCGGTATACCCAAATGTGGTATAATTGGTAATTTTGCTATCGACGATAGAGGATAGTACGTTTCATGTAAAATGTACACCATTTGTGCCAAACTGTGTTGACTATTCAAATGTGTTGCCAACTGATCCTTCATCATCGAATGGGCATTAACAGCTGTTATACCACCCATGAAAACTAAACGAAAACCTCGTGATTGAGCAGACCAATAAATATTACAAATCACTTCCTTTTTGGGACCATATCCCAATAATAGATTAATATAATTGTAAGAATTTATCGTTATAGTGTCCGAAATATTAAGACGCTCTGGAAATTTCGACAAATTTTCAAAAATGTATAAGTAAAATAGATTTTAAATTAAAAAAAAAAAACTTACTATTTTTCATATGTTCTGAGAAATTATAAACCAATGTATAGAGATAAACAATTTTCGACCAGTCTTTCAATAAATCTTCCACTGTTTTGGAAAAATCATGATTTATTTGTTCATAAGTTAGATAAACCGTTCTGCGGTTGCCTTGCTCCTTGGGATGGGTACTTTGTAGAGGTGTGCTAAAGAAAACAAATTCAACTACCCAAACACGTATTTGATTATTTTTATTCATTTGTGAACGTATTGATATGGAGAGTAGACGTTTTATTAAATCTTTCCATATGTGTGGCTCTATTACGGGCATATTTGAAATGTGTGATTGTGGCTAATTATAAAGAAGAAAATAAGTTAAATATAGTAGAATTTTTAAATAAAATATTAAAATATACTTTCTGCTCTTCTCCATGGGTGTGGCCAGGCATGGGAAGTGTTAGAATTTTTAATACTAAGGAAGTAGCATTCGATTCAACTTGAAGACCACTGTGTGGAATATTGTATTTTGTTAGAGCTTGTGCTAAATTCAAAAATGGTATCTTTTCATCACACATGGCAACAACGTGTGCCAATTCTGGTATAAAATAAGCTGGGTAAATAGTTTTAGCCTGTTTTGCGGATGGCGCGCCATGTTCGTTACCCAATTTTCTTTTATGTGGTGGAGTATCTGAAATAAAATATATGTGCATAATTACGACGTAACTATATAATTAATAGGCAAACGTATTTCCATATAGTACCATATACAAGACTTACTAGTAAGTCAAAAAAAAATCTCTCAATTCGATTTACAAATAAACTTACCATCAACATCAGTTCCAGGACCGTGTGTTGCCACAAATGTATCAAATTCAATAAGTTTCAAAAGCTTTGTATAAACTTTGGGTACTTCAGCATTTGGTGTACTGCCTGGCTGCAAGTTAGGTGGAGCCTGTACGGGCACCAATTGCTGAGATGATTCTTCTGGTATGGGATCATTTTCATTTGTTTGATAGGCTACAAAACCCAAATGAAAAGTATATTCCATTTCATTGGGCATACTTGATTTCTCTTTTAATTGAACCACCTAAAAAATTTGTTCGTTTTTTTTTATCAAATTAATTTTTCTTTAACACAAATACACTTACCAATATCACACTAGGATGACGATGTAGTTTAACAAATATTTTATGTCTTCCCGCTTGCAGTAAAGGATTATCGGGCACATTTAGGAATGGTAAACTTTCAGTAGCTGTTGCTGGCAAATGTTGTAAAGTTTTTTCACAGCGACGATGTGTTATCCAGTATCTTAACTCAGACATAATTTGAGGTAATTTGGTGCGATCATTGTTTAGGGCAGTTTGCATTTCCGGTATAATGGGACAGTCTAAGTGTTTGGGAACATGACAACGCAACATACCCGTATGAGTGTCAATGGTAATGTGAATTTGTTCTGCTCTTAAGCAGGGTGTTAAAACTGGCACCGTTAATATTGCAGGTGTACCTTCTAATTTAACTAAAAAATATTAAAAAGAATTATATAATAAATTTATAATTTTTTTAGACAGAAATTTTATGTTTTGCGGAAATTTACACTCACAATCAACATCTTTGAGAAAAGCTTGAAATTCTAATTTTAAATCTGATAATCTAGATACAGATCTTATGTAAACAGTATGTACTATTAAACGTTCCATTGACAAGTGATCTGAGCGTACTGCACGATCAGCAACTTCCGCCGATTCCTTAGCACCTAATGAAGGCACATGTATTACCGCTAATGGACGCCCAATTTCATTGGGATCTGATTGCACTGTCAAACGATAACCCAATTCTGATTTGGGATCTTTACTTGTCAATTCACGCCAATAGGATACAGTTACCTTTACCCCAGGTATATACTCTTCCACTTGAATGTTGTCATCTAAACGCTCATAACTAAGACGTAGGGTTTGTGTATATAAGACCTCAAGTTGTAGTGATTGGCAGAAGTAATGTAAGCAGTTGTAGACTTCACTTAAAGCATTGGGATTTTCAACTAAACGTGCCTGTATCAATTGATGAATGTAATTGACTTGTAGAGGATGAACCAAGGCTTTGCCATCTAAAAGAAGCAAAGAAAAAATTTGAAAAATATCAAATTTTAAAAGAACAAATCAATATATACTTTGTTTGCTGAATAAACTATTTAAAAAAAAGCTATAAATCAATACAAAATGACACTTTTATGTTTTAATGTCTATTTAATGTCGTAATTTTATACGACATCCATTTCTTTTAGATCTCTTTTCTATTACACTTATGTAATTAGACCTGACTTTTTCGAGAGATAGATGCCTTTTTACAATGGCCCTTACAATAACGGACTGTTAGGTATAAGTCTTACATGTCGGTTGCGTTGAGTCTGTAGTTTGATGAGTTTTCATATGAATTTTTCTCATTCGTCTTTAATTTTAATTTTATGCATCTTTATAACCAATATTTTTATCAATACAAAACACAAAATGCTTATTTCACATTGCGCAAACTAAATATAATCAAACCAAAAATTATATTTGACACATAAATTTCTTTTAATTTCGAATACGCGCCAGTGGAACTAATGTCCTTTTTGTAAATCAGTTTTAATTTCATTTTTGATGATACCCTATTTTAAATAACAAATTGTGTTCTATACTAGTAATCTTTCCGTTTTTCAGTATTAATAGTTATATATACGTTAAAATTTTAGGTAAATCCACTAACCTCCAGTTTCTTTATCCTCAACCAATATATCAATATCCAATAAACGCCACGGAACATTAGGACTATCGCCCATAACTGTTAGAGAGACATTAAATTCATGCTTAATTTCAAATGTAACACGACCATTACGAATCTATAAAAAAGATAATGCAAATATTAATTAATAACACAAATTACCACGATTTTTGGTATCTTACTTTAAATTCTCTCATTTGTGGCATTAGTTTACCCGTAACCAAACGGTGTTGTATTACTTGATTTAATCTTAACAATGTCTGTTTTTTCTCTTGTGGGGTAATTGGATCTGGTGGTACAATACGTTCTCTTATACAAGTGGGCAAACGATTATAAGTTCCTGTTGTCAATACTTCTACAGCTGCTGGTATATGAAAATTTGGTAAACGGGCACGCACCAAAGTTTCACGAGACATACGAGCCAACATGTCGGCAGTTTCCACAAACAACATGTTTTGTTTATCCAAAAAACTCATAATATTCTAAAAGAATTTTTAATTTATAAATAATGTCTTGACCAACATAAAAGTTCCATCTTTTCTTACCGCCGATTTGTCTACTTTGGAAACGGAATTCGCCCATTTCACCAAAGCAATCAAACGTATAAACAATTGCCGTGTTCTAGCTGAAAAATTGTAAATTTCTATTTTACGTTCCATATCGGATTTACGGGGCAGCCTGAAAACAATTGCCAACTTTAAGTTTCTTCTCAAATATAAAACTTTTAAAACTTACAATTCTGCCAGCACGGTAAGGTCGTGATATGTTCTCTGTATGATGAAATCTATAAGAGCAGCCAACGATATTGTATTCATGCGAGGGCTGCCTTCCTGGCCTTGTGGCAAATAGCCGGCCAGACCCTGTTCAAGTGGCTGTGGAGCGGGTGCCATGCTGCGATAATTTCACAGCGTTTAATTTTTTTCAAATGGTTTTTATATTAAATTAATCTTAACACGTTTTTCTTATTGTTGCACATACATTTATGAAATACTTTTTTTCGTGTATAAAACTAAAAAATTAAATAAAATTTTCACAATTTTGCAAACTTCTTCAACAAAAGATTTACACAGAACTGTGCCGCACAATTTAAAGGACGGCGGCAACTTTTGTTAAAATTGTCGGCGTCTTAAAATCGGCTGCCAATCGGCGGAAAAACAAACATTTCGTATCATATTAAATACCAAGAAAATTAATTTTCTCCAAACTCGGCGATTAACCGGTTTTTTAATGATAATTTTTAACTATTTTTGTAATTTACTAAAAGTAGAATAAATGAATTCTTAGTAACATGTTTGAATAATAAACAATTTTACAAAAGTTCCAAAGAATTAATTTTTAAAAATCCAGTGTTAAAATGGAATAAAATCATATATAAAGAATTATAATTTATTTCCAAATGATATAATGGAATTAACTTAAATAGTAATTAATTTTTTAGTAATGATTTGATTAAATTTAAATTTGTTTAAATTCAAATCAATCATTTCATATTTGATTGAATTTTAATTCATTAGATTTTAAGAAATCGTAAAAAATGCGTTTTATAAATAAACAATTTTATTCTAAATTTAGTATTATATAATGTAATTAATTCATATTAAAAAATAATAATATTATTTTGTTAAGGTCGCTTTAGAAATCAAATTAATGCGACGTTTTGTCAGATGATTAAAAATGTTGATGAATACGTGACGTAAGAGCATGAAGAAAATATAAACATTGGTAAAACGTAATTAAACATTTTGTACGTATTACTCATTATAAATACTAAACAATAACATTTATGACAAATAATACTTCTAATAAAAGTAATTAAGAAACTGTATTAATTTATGTATTAGTAATGTTAAAATTACATTACGCTAAATATATCTTTTGATTTAAAATGACTAAACCAGTTAACGAGTTATTTAAAACAATAAAATTAATAAGCCGAACATTCATAAAATGAACCTAATTCTTGAAAATAACAAACAATCAAATTCTCTATAATTTTATAATTTATTAGTTAAAAATTTTAATTTTTTAAATATCGTCACCTAAAATGCAAAACAACGTATCAATATTTTTAAATTTGCATGTTTTGATAAAATGTTACATACATGTATATTTTTTTTAGAAGTGACAATTTTCATATAATCGAATTCGTAAAATTTTCATTTTGCTTCCTCAGCTCAAATATGTTTTCATAAATTCGAAAATATTAAAAATTCCTTTTTTCTTAGAAAAATTGTGTTGTTACTACATTAAAACCAATTGAAGAATAAAAATTAAATTAATTTTAAAAATTTTGTCGACTCAGAATCACTTTCTCCGTCGAAATATTTTAATGCAATTTAACAAAAATGTGTTCCAAAATAAATCCCTCTAACCCCTGTTAATATCAATTTAATAGTCGACACAAATAACATTTTTATAAGTATAAATGAAAATTTTTATAAAGTTCGGTTCATAATTGACAATAGCTTCCATATAAGACCCAATTTGAGGAATCACCCAAAAGTAAATAATAATATTGGTATCGACGTAATATTCTGTATTAGTATTTTTTTATTTTTCACTTAATACACTTAATTCGGGAAGGTCCATAATTGGCTCCTTCCCGAATTTTGATATAGGAAATGGTGTAGGGTATCATATGGTCGGGCGACCGACTATTCCTTTTTCTCTCGTTTTTTATAGAAATGCATTAAATAATTAAGATTTATTTAAAAGGTATTTTTAAAAATAGTTGTCTCTACTGATACCATCCAACAGTTCGTTAGTAATGACGGAAACCCACCGAAAAATTTAGTGAAATAAGGGTAAGGCAGTGATAAGTATACGGTAATACTGTGCGTCGGTAGTGCTGTGTATTTGTGGAGTAACGTTTTGTATGCTAAATAAAATTTTATCCATCACACCTAAGCAACCTACCACACTTTTAGAAACGCACCACATCGGTAATTCAACATACTGACGAAAATGTTTTTTCAATGCAATTTTTTTCTTTAATAAAAAAAATATATTTTTTCTATAACAAAAAAAATTAAAAAAAATTGTTTTTCTAATGGATTTTTTTAGTTTCCTCTTTCTATCGCCGGTTTGAAAGAATTAATCAAATCTTAGCTTAATAGTTTTTCATTCAAAAATGCCATTTCCAAAAATATTAAACAATAACTTAACTCAAAGGCTCCTTTTTTCCTTATTGAATGAAATTTAATGGAAATGGAAATATTCAATTTGCATTTTTTTTATTCTTTTACAAATGAATTAAAAATTACTTTCTAAAACTAATTTGTATTAAATTTGAATTGAAGAAAATTTAATGATTCAACAAAAAAATACTTTTTAAGCTTGAATTGTATAATTGATGAATAAATTCTTTACAGATTTTATTCCATTTTAAAAAGTGAATTAAAGAATTAAGCCTTTCGAACCTTCGATGACAACAAATATATTTACGGAATAAATCATTTGTACGTATTCGTATCTGTAATGTCAATAATAATGTCCACTCATCAATCAAATGATAAAAAGGGGGATTAGCAATTTCATGTTAAATCTTTTCAGAAATCTTTTTATATTATTAAGTTCAAAATGTCTTCCAAAGTATTTTAACGTTTATATTTATAAATATAGTGGTTGTTTATTTTATTTTCTCTTCAATTACACGGAGAAATTTTAATATATATATATTTTTTTAATTTTTTATTATTCTCCCCCTACACTATCACCTTAGGTGCGGAGGGTATATTTAATGCGTTTGCACTGATATTTGCAGCACCCAAAAGTATACACGTTTATATATACCAATTGGTTTACAATTGACCATAACTCACTCCCATATAAAAGCATATCCTCCGGAAATTAATATAAATCTCCTAAAACTTTGGCGCCAAATTTCATGTGGATCCATCCATATTACACAGTTGCTCCAATATAATGCCCATTTCTGGAAATCTCCTAAAAGTGCATAATCAGCATTATATACAGTATATATATATAGTAAGTTTTATATAGCAATTAACCAAATTAAACATGTTTGGTGCATATTTGGACACTGGACCCTGCCACCAAATTTTTATGTTCATTTAAAATAGTGTAGGATATCATATAGTCGAGCTTGACCGACTATATCTTTCTCCTTGTTATATTATTTGTATTTGTTTTTTAAGCATCGACGAAGTTCATTGGCCACATTAGTTTAATATACATCTATATTGTATGTATATGTATTTGTGATATGTTATGCATTATATACAAAATTTGTTTGTTTATTTTATTTTCGTATCTGCGCCTATTTGTTTTTGTTTGGAAAATTTCTCCGCAATAGCTTCCGCTTTTCAAAAAGAAAATTTGTCTGTTTTTATGATTATTGTTTTCTTTTTTTGTTGTTCTTAACTTACAAATTTTGCTTTTAAATTAATTTGTAAATTCAAATGAAATAACATTAACAATTTTTCTTTTAAAAATAATTTTTACAGACAAAAAACCCAACATGTTCTTTCCACACTTTATTTTATTTTTAGTTTATTTTTTAATTAGAAAATATATGTTATTAATATAATTGATGAAAAGTTAACATATCGATTTTATTATGTATGTATGTATGTATGTATGTATGTATGTATGTATGTATGTATGTATGT
>MINK01172270.1:0-11343 GCA_001735545.1 Phormia regina
ATTATTATTATTATTATTATTATTATTATTATTATTATTATTATTATTATTTTATTATAATTATTATTGGTTGAAGTTGAATTGAGTTTACCATGTAAACAATATAAATTGTCAGGTTTTTGAAAGAGAAAGTTTAACTTCAATAGTTTTTCTATAAGTAGAATATATAATTTTAATAGTTTTAATTATTTACCTTAAGTAAACGATGTTAGTTTTTGTTATTTACGAGGTAAAAACAATATTTTTTTACGCAAAAAAAAAATAATAAAATAAAATTTATAATATTTACTTGAAGTAATTAATGTTATTTATATTGTTTACATAGTCTTTTTTATATTTAACAACGATTTTTAATTGTTTACATGGTATAATTATGTTTATAATTATTCATCTTCGTCGTAAGGGGTCAGTGTAAATTAATAGTTTACTCGGACATATATCATTAATTATTATCATATTATTATTACCATCATTATCATTATTATAAAATTAAGCTGAACATTTAATTTTAATTGTTTACATCGTAAAATTTAATTAAATAATTACTTTAAAACTACATGTAAGCCAAAGAATACTATGTAAACAATATAATTTTCATAGTTTACAAAGTATTTAAAGTAAACAAGTTTATTTTACCATGTAAACAATATAAATTATCAGGTTTTCGAGAGAGAAAATTTAATTTCAGTAGTACTTCTATAAGTAAAACATGAAGTAATAATTTTTTTTTTATTATTTGCTTTGGGTAAACGATGACAATTTTTTTTTTTTTGCCAAAATAAAAAATATATTATTTACTTCAAGTAATTAATGTTAATTATATTGTTTACATTGTAGAATACAATTATTTTCAAAATTGTCAATTTTCGTCGTAAGAGGACAGTGTAAATTAATTGTTTACACGGACATATATTATATTATTAAAGTTGCTATTATTACACTATTATTATTATTCTTATTATTCTTATTATTATTATTATTATTATTATTATTATTATTATTATTATTGTTTTATATAATCCTCTTCAAAATGAAATTTAAAAATCCTTTTAACAAAATTACATTTTGATATTCTCTTCCTATTCTGCATGTAACCTGCAACATGTTTCTTTTCTAAACGTTAGCAGCAGCGACCTACATTTCGTTGTTACCTAAAAAGGCAAGAAAACAAAACAGAAAATTTATTACAACTGCGTTGTAAAATTACAGCCTTGAAATGAAAAACAAGGAAAAGCCATCAAAAGGAAATATAAAAATAAAATAGAAGATAGAAAAAAAGGGGTTTTTATGTCAACAAAACAAAAGTGAGGAAAATGGCTCTTGTACTCGTGCAAGTACATGGAGAAAAAATTTAAAAAAATATTTTTTTTATATCTAAAGGATAATTTATATAATTGTCATAGTTATATTATGGTTATAATAAGCTAAGTTTGTTTACTATAATCATAATATTGTTTGTGTAATATTTGCATTAAAATTTTGTTGTTAGTAGTTAAGGATTTATTTATTTAGTTGCAATAGTCATATTATATTTATTAGTAAACTAAGTCTGTTTTAACTATAATATAGTTTATGTAAACAAATTATTTTTGTAGTAAACATAAACTATGTTTAACATAACAATTTTTTATAATGAATTTTAAAATATAAATGAATATTATGTGAATGAATATTATATATACATGAGTTCAACGTGATTATATTATTTAACTATATTTTTTTCTCAGTGTTTACTAGAGTGTAATGCAACAAATAATAAACAAGAAATGGGAAATATATAAAAATAGAGACCAGTATAAATGGATATATAAGCTGGAAAGAAAAGCAAGTGGAAAAACTAAAGGAGTACTTTAATTTAAGGCAACTTATAGTAATTTTTAATTTAGCCAAAATATGTAATAATGGAAATATTTATGAACGATTTCTTTTAAATATAAAAATAATTTATTTTAATCTTTTAGTGATCTGGTAAAAAAGGGTATAAAATTTCCTTAAAAACAAATTAAATTTTTAAAATAAATAATAATAATATTCCTTTAAACTACTGTTTCAATGACCACTGATTGACATCATATGCAGTTACATTCTTTTTCATTTCACAGTCATAGTCATAGTGGATGTAAAAGTAAATAGTAATAGTAGTAGTAGTAGTATTTGTAAAAATAGTACTATATGCATATGTATATAGTACTCATTATGCAAGTTGTAAAAGAAATAGTAGAAAACCCCTTTACCCTACCCTCATGCTTTGGCCCCTTAAAAACATACGCATAAAAATCGATGATGGTTCGGGAAAATGCTACAGAGCATGCACTTTTTACATGCAAGAAAAAAAACCGAAATGAAATGATAACAGCAACAACAACAAATACAACAACAATATATGCACATATAAAATAAAATCCCAAGAATACTACCCACTAATAAAAAAAAGATTACTATATAGCCTAGTTTTATGGGCCAAATACAATAACGGAGAAATATTAAGACGCAGTAAAAAAACAAAAAACAAGTACATAACGATAATAACATAAAGAACGAGTAGGTTCTGGTAGTTTTTTTCTTTTTTTCAGGGGGTTCTATCGTAATAGTATTTTGATTCAAAAACAACAACAAAAAACCTTAACCTAGTTGTTTTTGGTTATACTTATTTTAAAACTCATACCATAAGCTTTCAGTTTTTATATTTGGAGGTTTAGAAAGTGGTTTGTGTTTGAGAAAAGGAAATTAAACATTTAGTTTAGGTACTTTTTGTAAAAGGGATTTTTTAAGGACTTTGTAGGTCAGTCGAACTCTACTAAAAAGTTTAAAGTGTCATAGTTTTGGTTCTATAAAAGCTGTGGATTTTAATTTTTTTCTATAAAACAGAAAATTGTATCAGCTAAGCTATGAAATTTGTATTAAAAAATCGAATTTATAATTTTTAAAATTTTTGAATTTAAAGTAAAATTTTTGTAAAAATTATTTTTTTCTTTCAAAAGCTATAAATGTTTTAACGTCAATAAAATCTTTGTTAGAAAAGATATTTTAACAAAATTTTCCTTACATATAGATCTTATCATACAAAATGAGAAAATGTAAAAAAACCTTAAGTTTTTCCTAAAATGAATACCACAATTCCCATATAAATTGCAGAAAATCCCAAAAATGGGTTTTTCACATTTAGGGCTATAAAATTCACATTTTTTTCGAAATCCGATAAATTTTATTTGAAAATTTATTAACAGTATACTATGGATACCAAAAATGGTATTCATTTTGCCCTTCTGTGCTTTGATATTTTAGAAAAATGTACTTTAAAACCAAACTTTCTTTAAAAAGGGGTCACATTTGATAGGTAGTGTACATTGACCCCTTGAGTTATGGGTATTAATTTTTATTTTAAAATCTTCTCTGTAAAGTTATCTTTTAGAAAATTATAACATTATAAAAGGTTATTAAAGAAAATTTTATTTTAAAGAAAAAATAGTGCAGATACAGAAAAAAAATATTTTTTTTTTTTTATTTTCAAATTCAAAATTTGTTATTTTTGGACTCGTTAAAGCTATCGTCTTCAAATTTCTTTTATTCAATAGATTATTTTGTTTTTTTAACTTAAGTTATTTATCTTACTAAAATCGTTGGAAAATACTAGGATATATATCAAAGAAACTTGACCAAGACTATGCAAAATTGAGATTTTTAAAAACTCAAAAGCAAATCACTCAAAAACTTTAAGCGATAAATAAGATATGCAAACAGATTTTTGTAGATATTATTAAATCTGATCGGCTGATGAGAAGTTATGAATTTATTTCAAAAATTTGGCACACGATTAAAATTTGTTTAAGTCAGAGCTACCCTACTTTGAGCACCCTTAACTCCACCCTTGAGGGGCCTGTTGGGTAATCGTTCCCAACTTAATATTCTACACTTCTCAGCTAAATATGTACCAAATTTCATGCAAATCCAATTAACCAATCAGAAGTTAGAGATTTATTAAAAAAATTGCTTAAAAATTGTTTAAATCAGAATAACCCTACTATGAGAAGCCTAAGTTCCACCCCTGACAGATCTGTTGGTTTCCCTTACCAAACTTAACATCTTACACTCTTTTCCTATACCTGTAACAGAATTCAGATAACTGCTCAGAAGTTGGGGACTTAATTCCAAAAATTTGGCAAGCGATTAAAAATATTTTAAGTCTGAAGTACCGTCTTACTTCCGCCCCTGAGAGATCTGATGGGTACAGAAGTTATAGATTTATTTCTAAAAATGTGTTGGCAACGATTAAAAATTGTTTAAGTCTGAGGTATCCTACTTTGAACCCACTTATCTAAGTTCCTGAGAGGTCGGTTGGATAGTTCTTTGCTAAGCCAATTATTCGATTTTTAAAAATGTGTTGACAAGCGATTAAAAAGGTAGCGATGAAGAGGTACCCTAATTTCAGCCCCTTATCTCCGTCCCTGAAGGATCTATTAGATACTGCTTTTAAACTTAACACTATAAACTCCTCTGCTATGTTTATACCAAATTTCACATAAATCCATTCAACCGATCAGAAGTTATAGATTTATTTATAAAATTATGTCGGCAATGAGTAAAAACTGTTTATGTCCGAGTTACCCTAATTAAACCCCCTTAGTTCCACCCCCGAGAGATTAGTTGGATACTCCTTCCAAACTTAAGATTCTACACTCCTCTGCTAAGTCTGTATCAAATTTCATTAAAATTCAATTATCTGATCAGAAGTTTAAGATTTTTTACAAAAAATGAGTTGGCAATGCATTATTCCTGAGCTACCCTACTTTTAGCCCCCACCTTTAGTTTCGCCTCTGTAGGGTCTATTGGATTTTCCTTGCAAACTTAAGATTCTACCCTCCTTTGCTAACTCTGAACCAAATTTCACTAAAATCCAATTATCCAATCTGAAGTTATAAATTTATTTCTAAAAATGTATTGTTATGAGATTAAAAATTTTTTACTTCGGAGATACCCTACTTGTAGCAACCTTAGCTGCATCCCTGAGAAGTATGTTAGATACTGCTTCCGAACTTAAGATTTTACACTCCTCTGGTATGTTTGTACCAAATTTAATGGAAATCTCATCAGCCGATCAGAAATTATAGTTTTATTTCTAAAAATATGATTAGTATAACACCAAGCACAATGGGCTAAAATTTAGTATATAAAATGGTTGTGTACTTTTTTCACTTATACTAAAACTATTTCACCATTATGCAAAAAGTACCCCTAAATCTTTTCACTTTCCTTATACTATACCAAACACAATATCGTAGGTACTTTTTTGGTACTTAAGTACTTAAAAATTGTAATTTCTTTACCTTTTTCACACCTTTAGTGTGTTTTTTTTTTAGGTTTTAATTATTATAAAATGTAGACTTCTGTCTAGGTTTTCTAAAAATTTCTAGGGTATTTTCCCATATGTTGTTGACGATTTTATTTGTATTTGTATTATTGTTATTGTTTTTATATATGATTACTCACGTTTATACACGAATAACAACAAGTACGTACACGTTGTTATTTTGTTATTGTTTAACAGCCTACATAAACATTTCGTTAAAGAAAAGAGATGCGAAAGAAGGAAAAAAATGTACAATTGCAGTGAAGAAAAAATAAAACAACAAAAGAGAAGAGAAGAGAAAAAAATTTGCTAACAAAAGTATTGTTTTTCCTTTTTTTTTTTCTAGAGAGGGGTGGGTGATTTTTATTACTATTATTTTCCCACCATTTAAAAAGTACTAACAACAAGTACATTTTGTAACATAAGTGTGTCGTATTAATTTGTTTTCTACAATGTTTTTGTTGTTATTATTTTGGTTTGCATTTGTTTGTTTTTGTTTTTCCTCTTTTATTTTTCATACATTTTCAATATATTTAAGTTGTATAAACTATGTTAAAACGTTTCAGTCGTTCGTCAGTTGTTTGTTGAAGCTCTTGAACTTGAAAATTATTAAAAAAAAATAATAATAATAATAAAAAAATACTAACTATTTAAAACAAGGATTTTATTGTTATTAAAAAAGAAAAAAAACTAACTATTTAAAACTAAATACAAAGCTAATTAAACATTATTTTTTATTAAATTAAATAAAAAAAAAAACAGAAATTTATAAACAAATAAATTAATTAAAAACAAAAAACACAAAATAAATATAAATACCAGAAGTGAAAAAAGAAATATTTAATATTTGTTTTGTTTTTGTTTGTTTTTTATATAATATTTACATATATATATGAGACCTTATTTAAAAGGTCAGTCTTAGTGTGTGCAACAGAAAATAAAATTATTCAAAACAAAAAAACACTAACAAAAAAACGCAATTTCTAATAAAAATATTTAAAATTTGTGCTGTTAAAAATAAATTGTTATGGATTTTCAAGTAAGATTTTTTAAACCAAAAAATTTATTAAAAAAAAAATGTAGTTTTTGTTTTCTTTTATACAACCATAATGTTTAGTGATTACTCATACTGCTTTTTTAAAAAGTATAGGGTGGCGTATGTTTGTTATGTGACTTAAATATTGCTTATACGCCTCCAGTACTCGTGTCAGAATTTATCAATATGCAAAAAAATACATATTTTTTCTTTATTATTTTTAACTTATTCCCCTTTGTGTTATATAAAAAACTTGTTATATTTGTAAACATTTTTAACAAACAAGTTCCATTATACAATGTAATGTGTCATATACACAGGTCAGCATAAAAAAAATCGTTAAAAAAAATATATAAGTAAACTAAAAAAAATTGATGGGCTAAACATCATAACTGTGATAAATATTTCACCAAACCTCATTTCGATTTGAATTTACATCCAAAATGTTGTCTATTTTTTATCTATTTTCAGCCCTATTTAGAAAACTTTATTCAAATAAAAATTAACAACAATTTTTTTTTAATAAAATAAAAGATTAATTTTTTTTTTTTTTTGAAAAATTTAATCGAATAAAAATTTAATCGAATAAAAATTTTCTATAAAAAAGTCGTTAATAGAATAAAAATCATGATAGAAAAAAAGTATTAAAGAAATTTAATTATTAAAAAATAATTTAAAATTTTTTTAAAAAATTAATCGATTTTCTATAAAAAATCGTTAATAGAATACAAATCATAATAGAAAAAAAGTATTAAAAAAATTTAATTGTTAAAATAATTATTTAAAATTAAAAAAAAAAAAAAATTATCGAATAAATTTTTTTAAAAAACCGAATAAATTTTTTTAGAAAATCGAATAAAAAATTAATCGAAAAAAATTCTTTCAAAAACTTTCTCAAATAAAATTTTCTTTGATAATTAATCCAACAAATAATTTTTTTTTTTTTTTAATTAATCGAATAAATTTTTTACAAAATCGAATAAAAACTTAATCGAAAAAAAAAAAATTCAAAAAACTTCTCATCAAAGAAATAAAAATTTCTCACCAAAGAAATAAAAATTTCTTTGATAAAAACTCCAACCAATTTTTTTTTTTTTTTTATTTTTGCATTAAATCGAATAAAAGTTGTCTAAAATAAATATTCGAATAAAAATTTTTTATAGGAATTTTAACTAAAGAAAATTGTTAGAAGGAAAATTTTCTTTATTAAACCTAATAAAAACTCTATAGAAAATGAATCGAATAAAAAAATTTCTTAGAAAATTAATCGATTAAAAATTGTGTATAAAAAAAATAGTCGAATAAAATTTAATCCAAAAAATATTTTTTGTAGAAACCTTGAATATTAATCAAACAAAAATATTTTTTTAAAAAATTAATAGTATAAAAGTTTTCTAAAAAACAATAATCGAATAAAAATCAATCAAATAAAAAAACTGTTAGAGAATTCATCGAATAAAAGTTGTCTAAAAATAAAATTAAACGAATAAAAATTGTTCATAGAAAATTATTTGAAAAAATTTAATCGAATGAAAACTATACAGAAAATAAATCGATAAAAAATTTATTTGAGAATTAATCGAATAAAAATTTTATTTAAAAAATTAATGGAATAAAAACTAATAGAAAAATATTTCTGCAGAAACTTTCTACAAAAAATTAATCGAATTAAAATTTCTTTGAAAATTAATCGAAAAAAAAATATTTAAAAAAAATTAATCGAATAAAAGTTTTCTAAGGAAAAATTCGAATAAAATTTTAAATATAACATTTATCTGCAGGAAATTTTTCGTATGACACTTTCTTTTTAAAATTAATCGAATGAATATTCTATAGAAAATGAATCGAATAAAAAATTTCTTAGAAAATTAATCGAAAAAAAATTTCTTTAGGAAGTTTCTTTTTTTTCTTTTTTTGAATATTAATCGAACAAAAATTAATTTTAAAAAATTAATCGAATAAAAGTTTTCTAAAAAAAAAATCGAATGAAAATTTTCTTTAAAAAATAAAATTTGAATGAAAATTCTACAGAAAATAAATCAAATAAAAAATGTCTATGAAAATAAATGAATAAAAACTTTATGAGCAAAATTTATTTTTGAAAACTTAATCGAATAAAAGTTTTCTAAAAATAATTCAAAAATAAAAAAATTCTATACATAAAAAGTTGGATTTTCTAGCGAAAGTTAGTCGAATAAAGATTTTTTTAAAATTTATTCGAGTAAAAATTTTCTTTAGAAAGTTAAGAATAAAATTCTTTTTAATAAATTAATCAAATGAAAGTTCTACAGTAAGATTTTTGTTTTTGAAAATTACTCGAATAAAAATTTTATATATTTTTCGAATAAAATTTTTCTAAGAAAAGTAAACGAATAAAAGCTTTTTGAGCAAAAGTTATTTTTAAAAATTTAATCGAATAAAATTTAAAAATAAAATTAATCGAATAAAAGTTTTCATAGAAAATTTATCGAATAAAAAAATTTGTATAGAAAATTTATCGAATAAAAAAATTTGTATAGAAAATTTATCGAATAAAAAATTTCTATAGAAATTTATTTTAAATCAATTAAAAAAAAATTACAAAATAATTAAATAAAAATGTTTTAAAAATTCAATACATTTCTTTGAAGAAATTTAATCGAATAATAACTTTTTTGCAAATTATTCGAACAAAAGTTATTTTTAACCATTAATCGAATAAAAGTTTTAAAAAGAAATAATTGAATAAAAGTTTTCTAAAAAATAATCGAAAAACATTTTCTAGAACAAATGAATCGATTAGAAATTTTTTTTAAAGGAAAAGTATCGAATAAAAATTGTGTATAGAAAGAAATTTTAATGTAAACTTTCTTTATAAAATGAATTGAATAAAAGTTTAAAAATTAAAAATCTAATAAAAGTTTTCTAAAAAAATAATCGAATAAGTTTTCTAAAAAAAAATTAATCGATTAGAAATTTTTTATAGAAAATTTATCGAATAGCATTTTTTTATTGAAAATTTATGGAATAAAAAAGTTTTTATTAAAAATTTATCAAATAAAAAAATTTTTGTATAAAATTTATCGAATAAAAAAATTTTTATAGAAAAATTATCGAATAAAAAATAAATATTTTTATAGAAAATTTATCAATTAAAAAATAATTTTTTTTATAGAAAATTTATCGAATAAAAAACTTCTATAGAAAATTATTTTTAATCAGATTAAAAAAAAAATACCAAATAAATAAATAAATAAAAATGTTTAAAAAATTTAATCGAATAAAAATTAATCGAACAAAAATTTCTTTGAAGTAAGTTAATCTATTAATATTTTTTTTTTTTGCTAATTATTTGAACAAAAGGTTTTTTTTAAAAAATTTTCGAAGAAAAGTTTAAAACATAATCGAATAAAAGTTTTCTAAAAAAAGTAATCGAATAAAAGTTTTCTAAAACAAATTAAGCCATTAGAAAAATTTTAATAGAAAATTTATCGAATACAAATTGTCTACAGAAAATTATTTGAATGTAAATTTTCTTTAAAAAATTAATCGAATAAAAGTTCTACAAAAAATTAATCGAATAATTTTTTTTTCCAAATTAAAATTTATTTTCTTAAAATTTTTTTTATTGAAAATGCTAAACTTTTTTCCTTTTGAACGTTAACATAAAGCTGTAAAGTGGTACAAATCAAATTTGTTGCAGAAATATTGATTTCATTTACCTTTAATTGTAAATAGGGCCCACAGATAAGTTGAGATACACAATACTATAGCTCAGACAATTTTAGGAAATTATTCTGTAATTTAAAATTTTGAAAAGGGAGGCCTCACATAACCCTTTTTTGTGAATTTATTGGGGCTCAAATTAAGATAACCATCTGCCGAATAAAAAAGGGCTCGTGTCTTGTAAACATTATAATTTATACCAACTCAGTAGCTGAAAAAATGCAAAAAATGTGCTACTTTTTTTAAAATAAATTTTAAATTCATTTTTGAATATCTATTTTTAAATTCTAAAAAAAAAAATTGTTAGCTTAGCACGAGTCGTTCCATCTGCTTAAAATTTCAAGTCATCATGAAAGATTTATGCGATTTTTTTTTTTAATTTTGTTTAAAAATAAAACATCTAATTTACAATTCCCTTTGATGTGCAAATTCCTCTTTTGTTTCACACTTTAAAGTTTCTTCTAAATTCAAGTCAACCACAATGAAGATTTATGAATTAAAAACTATTTTAAATAATATTTCTAGTTAACTATGTATTCCTTTACTATTTTTAGCAAATGTTTTGTTTGGTTAAGAGTTGTATTGAATTATTATTTGTTTAATATTATTATTATTAAAAACAAATCGTTTATAACATTTGCCAACAAAAACTAAACAAACACCAACAGGTTGAACGAGTAACTAATTAGTTTTTTTTTCTCTCTCTCTTTTTTTTCAACTTTTAAATAAACAAAACGTAACTTGAAAAAAAGTTTATTTTAAGAAAAATAAATAATAATGAAATATTTTTATAACTTATTAATAAAACAAGTTTTTTTTTTAAATATTTTCTTTCATTTGTTGTTAGTGTTGAGAGTTTGGTTTTTTATTTATTTATTTATTTGAAAGTAAAATATATATGTGTTATTTTTTAATTTTTCTATTTAAAACTTCATAAATATTTATTTTCGTTAGTATGAGATATAATTTGTTTTCTTTTTTTTAATAAATTTTTGCACAAATTATTAAAAAAAATATTTTATTGACTAAAACAACTAGTTTTTTTTGGCTTCGTTTTGGTTTTAACTTGAATTTGAATAATTTTTTAATAATTAGGTTTTTTTTTTTCATCTTTTCTTCGAAAAGTAAACAGAGACACTTTGGAGCCTGAATTTGAGTTAGAGACAACAAGAAATTCATTTCAACATAAAAAGCAACAAAATCAAAGAAATAAACATTTGATTGGATTTTGATGGTGTTGAAAGGGGATTTTTTT
>MINK01172270.1:11363-29765 GCA_001735545.1 Phormia regina
TTTTTTTGTTGAGTTTCAGTTGAAGTACACTGATTAAAATATTTAAGGTCAAATTAGTTGTCTCAACTGATTTTAATATTTTTTTTTATAAAAGAGCGTTTTTTTCTGTAATAAATTAAAAAAAAAAAAAAAAAAAAAAAAAAANNTTTTTTTTTTTATAAAAGAGCGTTTTTTTCTGTAATATATTACAAAAAAACAACATTTCTAGTTGTTTATACACGATATTCTTATACGATTTTAAAATTTTAATTTTTTGTATTATAGCGTTCTTTATATTTTAGTTTGATATTTTTTTTGTATTTAAGCGTTTTTTGAGTTCTAGAAATTTTTCAGCAATATAAAAAATGGATTTTCTTTAATTAGTCGGTTCACTTTTCTATATTTCTGTTTGAAATTTGGTATTTTCATTTGTTTTTCTTATTGATTCTTTTGTTTTTGTAACATTTGCGAATTTATTTTAGATTTCGTTATTCAAAGACTTTTAATTTGGCGTTTTTTCAAATTGGCGATTTTTATAATTAACTAATAAAAAACTACAAACAAACTCAAACATAAAACTATCGGAAGATTTTATTTATTTATTTTTTTATAAAAAAGCGTTTATATAAAAAAAAATAGTTTTGTTTATTTATTTATTTTTTTTTTTTATTCTCTTATTTTTAAAAATATTTTGTTTAATAAATTTTAATAATATTGTAAATTATTTTATTTTAGCAATTTATAGTATTTAATAATAATTTTTTTAATAATCAATAATTTTAATATGGCGATTTCTTATATCTGCGATTTTTTTCATTTCACCGATTTTTTTTTATTTAAAGATTATTTTTTTTATTTTATTTTTAATATTATACATAATAAATAAATGAATGAATAAATTAAAACAAATATTTTTGTAAATGTTTAATTTTTTGTAAATGTTTAATTTTTGGCCATTTATTTTTTGTAAATTTTTTAAATTTAAATTTTTTTTATGATTTAAATTTTTTGGAGAATTTTAAATTAGATTTTAAAATTTTTTCTTTGTAAGATTTTATAATTTACCAATTTGTTTCATTTTAGCAATTTTTGGTAATTTATCGTTTTTTTTTTTTTATTACAGCGATTTTTTATTTTGGCGATTTTTATTTTTATTTTATCGATTATCTTTGTTTGTACATTAAGCGTATTTGATGTTGCTATTTTGCATTTAATTTTTCATAATATTTTATAGAATTTTTGTATTTTTACAATTTAATTTATGATGTCAATTAATCTATTTTTTTATTTAAAAAAATTTTACTATTTTGGCTTTTTTTTTTTTAATTTTTTTTATTAATTTCTTTTATTTTTTTATTAAGTAAATTTTTTATATAAGATTTTTTGTGGATTTTGTGCCTTTTTTAATTTTGATATTTTGTTAAATTTTTGTTTTATTAATTTGATATTTTTTTACGATTTTTGTTTTTATTAAGTTGGCTGTTTTTTTTTTTTTCTTGGTAAACTAAAGATTTTTAAATTATATATATATATTTGAGATTTTATGTAATTTGTTGTTATTTTAATTAGACATGTTTAATAAAGTAATTTTTATTTAGGTAATTTATTTAATTCATCGATACTTTTATAATTTATTTTTTTTATTTTGGCGTTTTTTTAATTTTTAAACTGATTTTTTATATGAGATTTTTATTTTTTTAATTTATGTTTTTAAAATAGACTTGCAATTTTTTTTGCATTTTGGTGATTTTTTGTTTAATGAATTTAATTTTTTTTTGGCATTTTGGTGATTTTTTGTTTAATGAATTTTATTTATTTTTTTTTTTGGCATTTTGGTGATTTTTTGTTTAATGAATTTCTTTATTTTTCAACGGTTTTACACATTAATCATTTTTGTATTTTTTTTTTAAGTTTTGCTTTTAATTTTCCAATATTTTTATATTTTAGCGATTTTAAGTAATTTGTTATTTTCATTGGTTAATTTGAATTACATTTTTAATTAAGCGAATTTTTGTATTTATTATTTTTATTATTTTTTTTTTTTTATTTTTTTATTTTAGAGTTTTTTAGTAATTTTTGATTTTTTTATTTTTATTATAACGTTTCTTTTCATAATTTTTTATTTTTTATGTTAGTATTTTCGTGGCATTTAGCAATTTTAAATAATTTGGCTTTTTTGTTTTGTAAATATGAGTGATTTTGTTTTATAATTAGCGTTTTTTTAAAGATTTTAATGAAATATTTAAAAATTTTTTAAAGATTTAAATGAAATGTATTTTACAACTTTTGTATTTGAACAGTTGTAAGTAATTTAGCATTTTTTTTTTTAATTGGCGTTTTTTTCATTTTAGCGATTTTTAATATTTTGGCGATTTTTTTATTTTAGCGTTTCTTAGTAATTTTCGAAATATTTTATTATAACGTTTCTTTTCATAATTTTTCATTTTTTATGTTAGTATTTTCTTGGCATTTAGCAATTTTAAATAATTTGGGTTTTTTGTTTTGTAAATATGAGCGATTTTGTTTATAATTTGCGTTTTTTTAAAGATTTAAATGAAATCTTTAGAGATTTTTTTTAAGATTTAAATGAAATGTATTTTACAACATTTGTATTTGAGCAAATTTAAGTAATTAAGCATTTTTTTAAATTGGCGTTTATTTTTCATTTTAGCGATTTTTAATATTTTGCCGATTTTTTTTCATATATTCTTTTTGTTTACTTTTTAATTTTGATTTTTCGTATATAAGATATTTTTTTCAGCATTTTTTATTTTTTAACATTTTTGGTTGATTTTGCGATTTCGTTTTTTTTTTTTTAATTTATTAAGTATTTTTTCCCTTTTTGTGCTTTAGCAAATTTTGTACTAATAATATTTTAATTTGAGATTTTTTTATATTTCAGCTGTTTTTAATATTTTGGCGTTTTTTTATTTCAGCGATTTTTTTATAAAAATTTAAAAAAAAAAAAAATCCTACTTTTTGCATTTTAGCCTTTGTAATTTATAAAATTTTTGTATTTTAACAAATAACAGTAACAATATTTCAAAATTAAAAAACAGTTGCGATTGTAAGTTATGTGCACATTTATGTCCTTCTGTGTGTCGGTTGATATGGCTTTTATGAAGCCCTCCGATAACTCAAAAATATGCTATATATATCAAAAGAAAGGTATAACTTAGGAAAAATTTACTATTTAAAATTGTTTCATAAATGCAGAAAATATTGTCAAAAAGATTTTTTTCGCTGAAGAAATCAATTATTTTGAACAAAAATATTGAAAAAAAGGTTTTTCGATATTAGAAGTTTTCGGATTTTGTTTTTATGCAGAATATATTAAAAGTATTTTTGCTGTACATAAACAATTGAGTTATAGGCTAAAAACATTTTCATTATAATTTAGAAAAAATCACCAAAACCTAAATTTTTTTTAAGTGTATATTATGGTTATAAAGGTTTTTTTCATTAGCATTTGTATAAAATAAAAATTTATTACGTTATTGATGTTTTTATGATTGTTGTATTAATTAAGAGACAACTATTTATTAACTGGTTAAGATAAAAACGTATAACGTCAACAAAAATTATACACTTGAGTTGACAAACTTCATAGGTATTATGTAGATGTTATTTTTTTTATTGTTAGTGTTTTTATTAATTTATATAAAATGGTAAATTAAAACAGAAGACAGTTTGATTAATTTTATTAAAACAAAAAATTAAATAAAATAAAACGGAAATGCTTCTTTTCAATGCAAAATTCAGAATATTTTGAAAGAAAAAAAAATCATTTGCAAAATTTATAAAAATATTATATATAAATATATAAAAATTAAAGTTTCTAATTTTATTTCAGAATAATGAAATAGATCTTCTAAAAATCTAAATTAGAAAAAATTGAATTTTATTCCCCATAATCTTGTTTAGTTGCTCATATATTATCTTTTTAATTTTATGTCATCCCTAATTAAAACGTCTTTCTTAAACTAATTAAATAGTGTGATATTAATTTATTTATTGTTATTTAAATTTATCACCTTCGCCATCTAGTATGACATGTTGCATTTAATTTTTTTTTTTTTTTTAATTTTTTATTTTAAGCTATAAAAATAACACTTAATATTTATTTGTATCTGAATATTTTAGAAAGTATGTATTTGATTTTGTATGTTTTTTTTGAAAATTTATTTATCTATCACATGTAGCAGAGATATTCTATGTTTTACTCGTGTTTTAATTAGCAAATTAGTTTAAAAGTTTTTTGATTACACAGTGTAAACAATTTAATTAATAACGTTATACTAATTAAAAAGAAACAAAACCCTCTGTCTATAGTTTTAAATTTTTAAGAAAACAATGACTTGACATAAATCGCATGATAAAAAAAAAAAAATAAAACAAACTTCGTTTTCCAAGAATTTAAAAGAAAAATAAAAAAAAACTTATTAATTAATTCAACATAAAAACAATAATCTTGTCTTTTACAAAATTCTAAGTTCAAAGGTCAAATTTATTTGTTTACTTGAAACTTAATTTGCATTTAAAATTATTTATTTTAAAACTTCTTTGCTCCGTTCCACATTTTTTTTTTCGAAATAATTATGTAATTTATGAATTTTTGAAGATATTTCTTTAAAAAATAACATGATTAGAGCTGAGCTGTTTCTGAATTGATTTGGTAGATTAGAGATTTCTAGAGTGTTCAGGGGCTAGTCGGTGGTCCTTCAAAGTTAGTCACCTGGGATAATTTTTGTCATTAGTTTAAAAAATCACCAAAAATTTATTTATAATAATACAGTAAAGAAATTTTATATATAAATAGTCCTTAGAAGTCACTACAAAAATATGATTACAATAAATTATATTAATTATAATTAATATTAAACGTAATCTAGTGTAAAAAATGAAAATTTAATAAATACATCTAATAACTTCAAGCTCTTTACAAAGGTTTATAAAACTTTACATTGGTATTTGATTTTGTAGAAGTTAAAATTTTTTGAAACTCGATATATTGAGATTTGACGCTCTGTAGCATATTCCTACAGGGTGACCACAAAATGATTTTTGTAAAAGCTTAGGTCTTTTTTTACAACTCTTCCATACATTTCAATTTGATCTCTTCAGTACTTAAGGAGAAATTTATCACCAAAATAGAGATACTTTCACTTGACACAGTTGTAAATAGCGACCGCTTGGACAAACTAATATTAACGTAATCTAGTTTATAAATATATATTTTTTTAGCTGTTATTTTTTAAATTATTGTATCTACCTTTACTTCTTAGGCTTAACAATATGTATTTAAAAATAAAAACTATTTTCTCTCAGCTGAGAGACATAATTAGCAAATAGTTCTTAGTGCAGTGGTAAATCGCTTCTACGAAGCCTTGTTTCCAATTGAGTTCTTAATAACAATCGTGCTTGCGGGTTAGGATGCTGTTGTAATTTACCAACATATCTCCCTCTAATTTTTTAAAATTCTTCTTTTACTAATGTTACTTCTAAGTCTCTTCGGTGGATGTTCTCGTTCCTTATGCATCATGGCGACCCTGTCATAGACCTAAGAATTTTCGATTGTGACCTCTGTATAAGATCAATACTAGAGTTACTTGCCGTTCGCCATAATTGGTTTTAAGATCAGCCAGTGGAGATTGGAAGTTTCAGTTTTCATCGGCAAATGTTGATATAGTTAAGCTGGTACTTATAGGTAAATCCGAGGTGTAAATTGTATACAACAATGGTCTAAGGACACAGCCCTTTGGAACTCCAGCACTAATTGCATAATCTGCCGTTATATAGTCATACTGTTTTACACGCAACACCCTGTTTGTTAGGTATGACTCTACTAATTTATGAGTATTTGGTGGCAACAGGTATTTAATTTTATGTATAAGACCCTTATACCAAACTTTATCAAAAGCTTGGGTGTCATCCAAGAAGATTACAAAGCAAAACTTTTTATGTTCAAAAGATTTTCTTATCTCTACAGTTAAACGGTTTACCTGCTCCATAGTTCCATGTTGTTCACTAAAACCGAACTAATGAACCGGGATGACATTTTGTACGTTTAATATTGGCGTGTACGATGTTGGTACTGTCAAATCTTTTCCTTGCTTTGATATCATAATGATCTGCGAAGTCTTCCATGTTTATAAATATGAAAATTATTGAATTTATCTACTTAACTTCACTGTGGTATTTATTTTAATGTGTTTTTTATCTCAAACGTAAGCAAAAAAATCGCAATAACATTTTTCAATTTGAATTATTATTGCAGTTTGCTGAATTTTAACACCCTGTAGTATATCTCCTATTGTGACAGGGTGTCTGAAAAAAGATTTTTCTAAAAGCTTAGGTCCTTCCTTACAAGTCTTGCATACATTTCAATACAATCCTTTATGTAATTAAGGAGTTCGCTGGTAAAAATAATACATATTAACGATATCTAATTTAAAAAGTTGTTAATTAGTGGATACATACAATAACATCATTTATTTTTGTCCCTCACTGTGGTATTTATTTTAATGTGTTCTTTTTTATCTCAAACACAAAACAAACAAAAATTCGCAATAATTTTTCAATTAAAATTTCTAATTATAATATGCCATTTTGTGTTTCTTGTTACTTTCATCTTTAATAGGATTTTAACATTTTTTTCTTGTACCCTACAGCCAGGCGCGGGTCCTCGAGAAGGGAAAAAAGGAAATTTCCCTCCCCAAAATAAAAACGCTTAATGAAAAAATTGTACTTAATCATACAATTTAAGGAAACAGTTAAGAAAATCATTATATTTTCCTCCCCCAAAAGCATGAGCTGGATACGCGATTACCTAGAGCAGAGGTGTCAGTTTATTATAAAAATAAGTTTATAATTCCTTTTGTAATTTTAAATATTCAAGTAAATGTGATCCAAGTTATTAGCCCAAATCGGTGTATGATAAAAAAATCCGTTTCGATTTTTAGCTATAAACTCAGTTAGAAGCCAAAAATGTTTTTCCTTGCTTATCCGAAATAATGCGAAGGGTATATAAAATTCGTTTTACACCGCTACAAAAACTTTAACTTGTTACTGTTAAAAACATTCCTTCCTGAATATATTCTTTCATTCATTCTTTCATACATCTGTTTTCAGTCAATTAACATGTTTCCGTTGTTTTTTCAACATTTTTTATTAACAAAAAATACTTTTCGAAATCAAAACATTTTTAATGAATGAATCAATGCAATTTATGAATGAAATTAAAAAATGTAGCAATATGATTGAGTAATTATTATTAAAACATTAATTAAACTTTATCAAGACGCAAAAAGAACTTTTGTTTTTAAAGTGAATGAACATTTTTACTGATAACAATGAATTCGAAGAATTTTAGCTAGAAATAAATAAAAAAAATTAAAAAAAAAATATTAATATAAAAAATAAATAAATTACATAATTACATACATACAAACGTTTGTTAGTGTGTTTATGACATTAAGAAAATTGTCTTATCTTTTTTTATTTAAAAGGAGATTTTAATGATTTTCCCATAGTTCAATTAACATACGATTTTATTAAGAATTTGAACTATTAATTCGAGTTAAAAGCTGCATTAAAATTTCAGTCTTATATACAGGGCTGGCAAATTTTAACATTATTTTGAAAACTTTAATTTTCACATTTTTAGTTTTACCTTTTAATAAAATCCTTTTACCTAATTAAACAATTGTTAAAATCTATTTTTTTTAATTTTTGACCCTTTAAAAAAACTTAACGAAACTTTATTTTCTAAACTAATAACTTTTGATATAAGTTTTTAATATATTTGTTGTGTGGGACTAAATTACTAATTAAATCTTTAAAGAAAAATAATTTTTGCTCATTTAAAAAAACTTAACGAAACTTTATTTTTTAAACTAAACTATTTTTTGCATAATTTTTGCTTTATTCATTAAACTTAAATAACAAAATTATTTAAAATTGCACAAATTTTTTCAAATTTAATAAATTATAAAACTTAACGAAACTTTATTTTCTAAACTAATGGTAACTGAACAAAAATTTTGATATAATCCATTAAGATAGATAATTTTGTATTTAATTCTATAAAGAAAACTAATTTTTCATAATTTAAAAAACTTAACGAAACTTTATTTTCTAAACTAATAAATTTTAAATAAAATTGTTTATATATTATTTTACTACAGTTAGCTCTATACTTAAATTAATAAAGAAATTTAATTTTTGTCAATTTAAAAAAACTTAACGAAAGTTTACTTCTTAAACTAATAATTTTTGAAGGAAGTTTTTGATTTATTCATTAAATTAATACAAAGAACCTTTGGAATTTGTACAAATTTATTAATTTTAACAAATTATATAACTTAACGAAACTTTATTTTCTAAACTAAAAGCTTCTAAACCAATTTTTTAATTTATTCCTTCACTGCAGTTAGCTTTATACTTAAATATATAAAGAAATTTTATTTTTGTCAATCTAAAAAAACTTAACGAAAGTTTATTTTTTAAACTAATCATTTTTGATGAGAGCTTTTGATGTATTCATTAAAGCAGAATAAACAACTTTTTAAATTTATATAAATTTATTAGTTTTAACAATTTATAAAACTTAACGAAACTTTATTTTCTAAACTAAAAGCTTCTAAACAAAATTTTTAATTTATTCTTTCACTACAGTTAGCTCTATACTTAAATCTATAAAGAAATTTTTTCTTTTTCAGTTTAAAAAACTTAACGAAAATTTATTTCCTAAACTAATAATTTTTGAAAAAAGCATTTCATGTATACATTAAAGCAGAATAAATAGCTTTTTAATTTATATAAACTTATTAATTTTAACAATTTATAAAATTTAACGAAACTTTATTTTCTAAACTAAGAGTTTCTAAATACGTTTCTTTATTTATTCGTTTAATAAAGATAGTTTTAAATTCAAATTTCGAAATGAAAACGAAATTTTGTTAATATAGAAAACTTAACGAAACTTTATTTTTTTATGAATAGGTTTTCAGCAGATATTTTTATATTATTCTGTATGATTAGTAATTAACCTTTAAAATGTGGAATTTTTTTACATTTAACAAATAATAAAACTTAACGAAACTTAATTTTCTAAAGTAACATTTTCTGAACAGAATTTTTCATTTAATTGTTTACTACAGTTAGCTCTATGTGGGAATCAATAAAAAAACATTATTTTTGACATATTAAATAACTTAACGAATGTTTATTTATTAAACTTATACTTTTTTAGGGAAGTTTTTTTTATTTATTCACTAATGAAAAATAAACAACCTTTAAAATTTTTACAAATTTATTAATTTTAACAATTTATAAAACTTAACGAAACTTTAACAGAATTTTTTTTATTAATGTCAATTTATTCTAGAACTATATTGAAATTATTTCGAAACACAATTTTCCATGCCTGCTTTTATGTTCAAAGCAGGTTTAAATAAAAAAATTACCCTCAAAATGGGGACTTTTTAAATATGAAGTATGTATTTTTTAAAGGGGTTTTTATTTTATAATAATAACATTTGATAATTTCATTAATTTATTTTTATAAACTAAACACGTTCGTATCTGTTTTTATTTAATAAAAAATTAAATAAAAACAAAATAATAAAAAGGCTTCAGTTTGTTAAGACGAAAAAATCAAATAAAACAAAGTCCTCTAGCTCTGAGAAAAAACACTATTAAATTTAATATGCTGCTATTTATGGCACACAATACATTATGCTAAACAACAATAATAATATAATAGCAACAACAACAGCAATAGCAATATATTTTAACGATTTTTTTATTTATATTGTTTTTATTTTATTTATATGGATTTTTTAGTATTTTTGTAATAATGATTTATTTTTTAATGCCAACACTTTCTAACAAAAACATAAAACACTAACAACAAACATATACCCACATACATACATATGTATGTATAGCAGACACTCAGGCTCACACTCACTTTAACTAATTTGGAGGGAAACCCACATAAAAACAAAAGAAAAAGCTTATTGTTGTTGCTGTTGTTATTGTTATTATTATTGTTGTTAATACATATTTCTTTGATTGTCTTTTTCCTTCAATGTTTATGTTGTTTATGAAAATCTCATAGAAGAAATAAAGGGAAAAGTATAGGAAAACTAAAAAAAAAACAAGCGCCACAAGAAAATAAACAAAATAAAAATGAATCAATATTTGAAAACATAATAAGAAAAAAAAACAATAACAAAACTTCCGTTTGAAAGAAATATGTATTACAAAAACAGCAAAATAACAACAATCATTAAAAACATATAAAAACAAAATCATTAAGAGAGGCAGAGTGGCAGAGAGGGAGCATAACATAGAGTAGAGATTGCAAGATGTCAACAAAACAAAAATAAACAACATTTTGCCTGGAATTACAAATGAATAGTGGATTTTATTTTATTAACACAATGAAAAAAAAGAAAGATCTCTTTCGTTAAATATTATTAAATGATTCATTTGTTTGAGGGTTTTTTTTATTTACATATCTAACTTCTAATGAATAAATTTAATATAAAAATAATAATAATTATCATTAATTAGATATTAGTCATAAGTTTAAGATTTGTTTGTGGTGATAATAAAAGTAAACAAATAAACACAATCTTAATAATAAAATAGTTATAGATAAATAATGACAAATTCTGCTAAGGGTCTTGAATAGGGAGAGGTAGAGTAGAAGTGGGAATTTTATTTACATTTTGTTATAGAAAACAGGGGAGCTTATAAAAAACCCTCTGTATTTGCTGTAGTATGTACTTGATAGATAATAAATAGATTTTCCAAAGAAATTAGTACAATTCTCAAGAAAATTTAAATGTAAATAATAAATTTGTTTTCTAGATATATTTTATAAAATCTCTAAATCATTATAAAAACTCCTGGCGCTTAGGTCATTGAACTCAAACTTAACGAAACTAGGTTCTTTAACTGTTATGTATCTTTCAAATTTATTTTTTCATAAATCTTTGTACATAAATAATTTAAGATTTATGCAAAGCAATATATAACGAATTTTTTTTTGTCTATTGAAAAAACTTAACGAAACTTTATTTTATAAACTAATAGTTTTTGAACGAAATTTTTGCTTTATTTATTAAACATCAACAAACAACTATTAAAATCTAGAAGAAAATTCCCATATTTAATAACTCTAAAACTTAACGAAACTTTATATTTTCTAAAACTAATAGTTTAAAATAAATGTTTAATTATGTTCTCTATATGAAATATAACTTATATTCAATTAAAAGCATAACTAATTAAAATCTAGGAAAATTTCCATATTTTAACAACTCTAAAACTTAACGAAACTTTATATTTTTAAAAACTAAAAGCTTTAACAAATAAGCTTCTAATATATTTCAATTTGAAAATTAAACTTTATATTAAATATATATAGGAAAACTCAATTTATCAATTTAAGAAAACTTAAAGAAAATTTATTTTTTTATCAGATTACATTTTCAAACAGAACTATAATTGTTCATTAAACAAAACAGAAAAAAGTTAATGAATCTTTAAAGAAAATTTTCATATTTAAGAAAATTAAAAACTTAACAAACTATATTTCCCTATACAAAATGTTTAAAAAGAAGTTTCAAATATTGGATACCATTATGAAGAAATTCATATTAACTACACCAGCCAATTAATTTTGTCACATTTAAAAAAACTTTAACGAAACTAATTTTCCTATATAAAAAGCTTACAAAAAGTTTTTAATAAATTTGTATTATTGAAGAAATTCATATAAAAATATAACAAGAAAATGTAATTTTGTCAATTAAAAAAAACTTAACGAAACTTTTTTAAATTTTGGAGTTTTTGGAACAGAGTTTTGGTTTTTATTACGTAACAATAAACACACAACTATTAAAAATTTGTTAGAAAGTTGCCATTATTTAANNNNCACGGAATGACAAAATCAATATACCCCCCATCTTTTTGATGGTGGGTATAAAAACAAGTTTTTAATATATTATTCACATATATGAATAAATTTATGTTTAAACCTATATAAAAAGGAATTTTTAACATTTTAAATAACTTAACGAAGCTTTAAACTAATAAATTTTGAACCGTGTTTTGGGTTTATGCATTAAAAATACTCTAAAAATGTATTGAAATCTTTAAAGAAATGTTCACATTTGAGAAATTTAAAACTTAACGAAACATTAGTTCTTAAACTAATGGCTTATTATATTTATTATTTATATTAATATTTAACAAAGTTTTTGATTCATTTATTGAACATAAATTTCTAGCTTTTGATCATTTGGAAAACTTAACGATACTTTTTTCTTCTGAAGTAATAACTTTTGAAATATTGTTTAAGCTACATTTGTTTTATATGAATTTCTTAATTAAAAAAAAAAAAAAACAAAAAAAAAAAAAAAACTTAACGAAAATAAAAAAAAAAAAAAAAAAAAAAAAAAAACATAAAAAAACTTAACGAAACACTATATTCTACCCTAAAATGACGGGAGATTTTGTTTTATTCTTAAGACAAACTAATTATTGCTTACGTTTGTCAATTAAAAAAAAACTTAACGAAACTATATTCTGAAACTAACAACTTTTGAAGGGAGTTTTTGTTTTATTCTTCAAAAAAAGAATAAAATAAATATCCTTGGAATTAGGAAAAAAACTTTTTTAATTTAGAAAACTTAACGAAACTTTTTTTATTTTCTAAACTAAATAGAAATGTATGTACATTATATATTAATAGTTTTAAGAATTTTTAAATCTTTAAAACACTTTCAATTCAAAAACTCCTGCCCCTAAAAAATATTTCAAAATTTCAGCAACCTTACAGTCATTGACCTCAATTTGCTATGTGCTAAAGATCAAGTTTTTTTTTATGAGAAAAAAGAAATACTTACTGTTCCCTTTTATTTATGATCAAAACATACACTTAAATTGTTTTTATTTACATACCTAGTTTTTTTCCAAAATCTTATAAACAAAAAAAGCATCAAAACAAGTTAAAAAAACGCTACAATTAAAATTCCATACAAAATAATAACAGCACACACATAAAATGTAAACAAATAAGCCAGCAAAACAAATAACACAAAATAGAAGATGTACTTTTTCTACACACTCTCTTAAAATACGAAGAAGACCTACATACATAAATCTCTTATTAAAAAAAAAACGTACATACATATGTGCACTTGTTTTGTTAAGTGCCGTAAATCGTTAAAGGTGAAAAACAAAGGAAGAGTAACATTTAGTAGGTAGTATTGGGATGATAAGAGAAAAAGCATAATCTCATTAAAACAAATGTAAACAAAACGTAGTAAAATGCAAAATACAACAACAACAAATCATTGCATAAATGAATTTGGGGTAGACATACATACATACATATATGAGTAAAAATGTTTGTGTATTTAAATTTGCGCGCGTTTTATATTGTATTCAGTATGTGGAACATAATGAGTAATGAAACATTTCTGCATTGACTCTCTTCATACAGAAACAAACAAAAAAATTTACTCTTCGTTTCATTTGTTGGAAAACGAATGGAAATCGTTGTTGTTCGTATAGTTTCATTTTTGTGTGTTGTTAAAAACAACACAACTTCTTGTGTGTTTTTAATAATTTGAAAATGACAGTTTATTTTTAAACTTGGTGCGCTTCACACGTTGTAGACGGGCAATAACAAGTAAAACTAAATGTTGCATTAAAGTGAAGAAAAAAAAGATTTGGAAAAAAAATAAAAAGATACCAACAAAATTTTTAACGCACAAATGCAGTTTATAAAATAAGCCAAGTGACAACAAAATAATACAAAAAACATAATTTTTACAAAGAAAAAAATAGTATTTAAATTTTTTTTGGATTAAAAAAATAAATTATAAGAAATTATTTTAAAGGAATTAGCAAAAAAAGACTTAATAAAAAATTAATTTTAATTTATAATGGCTTTAAAAGTGTTTTTATTTTTAACCTAAAAAAATAAAATTTAAAAAAAAAAAACAAAAATTATTACAATTACAACAAAAAATAATTTTTGTGTATGAAAAGGTTAAAGAACCTTAAGATTTTTTTTATTTTAAGCAAAAAAAAAACAACAAAAACAAAATTCCTTAGTTGATTAATAACAGAGAGCTAAGAACAACAACAACAAAATTCTCTGTTTTTAAAAAACATAAACAAATAGCCGTAATATAATAAAAACAACAAGTATTTTTTTTAATAAATACTCAAGTGAATATTGTGAAATTGAAATAAAAACAACAAAAACAACAGACTGTGAGAAAAAGCAAAAAATAAAAAAAGGATTACCTTTTAATTGTTTTTAAATTTTTCGTGGTGTACGTGTGTGTAACTGGATTATTTCCTGTTTCCCCTTACCTAATACACAACGAAATTCGTCGTTACATTTTATTTTTATTTTTTTTAAATTCATCATTTTTCATCAAAAGGCCTCCTCATGAAATGTAAAAGTTGGTCTAATAAAATCAACAATTTTGTTGTGCGCCGATTAAAGTCCATTAAGGTAAATAAAAACAAAATTAAAAGAAAATAACGTATTTAAATTATTTATTTATTTGTTTATTATTATTTTTTGTTTCGTTTTTTATAAAGAGTTCAAATAAAATATTATTTTTGAAATTTTGCAGTTTTTTGCTTTTTATTTAAAATCACATTTTGTTGAGCTTTTTTTAAGGCAAATTTCGAAATTTAAAATTATTTATAAATAAGAAATATTTTGGAAAAATATATAATTTTCAAATAAAATAAGGCTTTTTGAATTTATTATTTATTTCTTAAGAAAAATAATATTTTTAACATAAATGAGCAAAATTGATTTTTTTTCTTATTTTGCATAAATAAATAAATTTCAATAGCAAAAAATTATAATTCAGATTTAAAGGAGGGAATATATATTTTTTTTATGAAATAAAATATTTTAATTGTTAAAAAATAATAATTTTTATTGAAACACTATTGATGGTAGAATTGAAATTTCAAAATTTTTTTGGAAAAATTATAAAATTATATTTAACAAAAATTTTTATTTTAATTAATTTTAAAAGAAAAGTTATAATTCTTATTTAAATAATAAAGGATTTTTTTAACATAAACTTTTTTAATAAAATTTTTTATATTGAAAATTTTTTTTGAAAAATTTCAAAAATGTGGACTGATAAAAAATTCGTTTTTAATTTCTTAAATTTTCCTTCAATTTGTTAATATACAGATATTTTTTATTTATTTAATGCAACTTGACATAGAATTTTTAATTTAAATTATTGAAAATTTAAATTTATTTTTACTTTTTTTTACAGAATTTTTTATTTTATTCACTTAAAAATTTTTTCACTTAAATTTTTATAATTATTAATATTTTTTTAAATTATTAATTTTGAAAAGTAAAAAAAAAAAAATAAATCATTTAAATAAATTAAAGTTTTTTACCAAATTTAAAATCCATTTTTAAAATATTTAAATAAATAAATTAATTTTATATAAATTACTAAATATATTTAATTTTTTAATATATATTTTTTAATTATTTTGGAAGTTTTGTTATAAATAACTAAATATGAAATATATTTAATTCTTTATTTTTTTATTATTTTGGAAGTTTTGATAAAAAAATATCTTTGACTTTTGAAACGACTGGCAAATGAAAAAAAAAATAAATAAATAAATAATTATGTAAATTTTATATTGAAAAAGTATTTATTTAGTTTTTTAAATAAAGAAATTTAATTTAAAAATTATTATAAGTATACAAAACTTGAAATAACTTTACATTTTCAATACTTCGATTTATAATAAATCAATTAATAATAAAAATATTTGAAATTATTTTAATAATTCAATTATTATTATTTTTTTCTGAAAAAATCGAATTTAAAATTTTTTAAATTTAAACATTTTAAAATATTTTTTGTTAATTTTACTTATTTACTACTTTAAATTACTTAAAATTTTTAAATTATCTTTTGTTAAAAAAAAAAATTAAATACTTTCTTCTTAAACAAAACTAAACGAATCCAACTATTATTTTTATTTTACGTTATTTTGAAAAACTTTAGTTCCATTGGAATGCATTAAAACTCTTTCCAAAATAATAATAGAAAAAATATTAAGAGAAAACTATTTGTAACCATAAGTGGATCTTAAGAGAATTTAAAAACATAAACAAAACATTACCTTTTTTTAAGAGAAAATTTACCAAATAAAAATTATTGATTTTTGTTCGTTCTTCTTCTTTTGCTAAAAAAAAAAAACAAAATTTTGTTTTGTAAACAAACAGAACCAACTAAGAAACTAACAAAACAAATATAGAAAAACAATTACTATTTTTTTTCGGCTGACTTAAGCAACAAGGAAGCGTAATATTAAACCCCCTTGTTTTGAAAAAAAAGAAAACAATAACAAAAACAAACACATAGAAATGGGGAAAACAAAAATAGAGGCCAATTAAATAAAAACAATACAATAAAATAGACACAACAAAAAAACCCAACAACCTCAACTCTACAGCTAGACATACAGACAGTTAAATTGTATGGAAACGAGTACACAAACGAATAATAAACAAGACGAAAAAAAAACAGAAAAACACAGACAATTTACAAACACACACACATATCAATATATACAGTATTAAATAACACTAGATGTGCAAAAAAAATAAATAAAAACAAACTAAACTATAAAAGAAACAAAACAGAAAAAAAAAATAACGATGTTAAACGAATAATACAAAAACAAATGTTGTATAGTAAATACAAAATAAACAGAGAAAAATAATATAGAGAACTATTTTAGGTTAAGGAGTTGCCATAAAAATCATTATTTTCTAGAAATAAGTAAAATAGTTAAATTTAAATAATTATTTAAAATAATATTATTTTTAATGGTTTTATTTAAAAAAAAAAAAAAAAAATAATAATAAAATATTTTTTATTTTTAATTAAATTTATAAATTTGTAGGAACCACAAACAAACAAATTGTTTGTAAAAAAACCAATAAATCTGGTAGCATTATTTTTCGATTTTTATACAAATTCAATAAAGAGCAATAGAAAATATGTAGTTCTTTTTTTTCTTGTTTTTGTTTTAGGGGTGATAAACAGTACATACTAACATATTTCTGTATGTAAGTATGTATATAAAAATATGTTTTACTAAACAAAAACATAAACAAATTCATATTGTTGTTTACTCATCATGGAGAGTAAAGAAGAATAAAAAAAGTGCGTAATTAAACCATTAAATTTGATTTCTAGAAATTGTATATAATAAATTAATTAAAAACAAATTGTTGATATATATGGGGTATTTATTAAATTGTTTATAATTTATTTATTTTATCTAATAAAAAAAATATTTCATTTAAAGTATAAATTTCACTGCAATTTTTACAAAAAAAAAAAACAAATAACCCACAGCAAAAAAGCCAACAAAGTGAAAGGTGTTTTTTTTTTTTTGCATTTGTGTGAGTTTTTTTCTTTTTTGTTTTTAAATGTTTTGTTTTCTTTAATAATACAAACAATAAAATATAAAAAAAAAATATGTTAGATATTTTGTGGTAAACAAAAAGTTTTCTATTTTTATTATTAATAATTTAAATTGTATAAAAAAATAAAACATAAATACACTGAAAAAAAAAAAAACTGAAAGAAAAATAAAAATAAATTATAAAAAAAAATATTTATTTTTTTGTTGTATTATTAAAAAATAACAAAACAAATCAATTTATTTCGTATGTGTGTTTGTGTGTGAGTTTTTTAACTTTATATTGATTTTCAAAGTAAAATGACAATGACCTCAATTTAACAAAAAAAAAACTTTGTTTACGTTTTTAAAAATTACACATACATATGTACATATATTAATGGAAATAATTTATATAACTACAAAAATATTCAATTGTAAAACTAATAAAATGATCAAATAAATTCTAAATTATTATTATATTACAATCAAAATTATTTATTAAGTAATAAACCCCTTTTTCATATTATATACTATGAACTATTTTTAAATAGAGCATTTTTGTAATTGATCAAATATTTTCTTTTTATAAAAAGATCTTATGATTTCAAAGAAAAAAATCATTCATTCATTATTACATCTTGAAATGAAATCGAATTAAACGAAGTAATAAACAACAATAAAAAATGATTGATTAACTTTATTGTGTTTTTGTAAAGATAATAATTGTGTTTTAAGTTCCCACCTCTTATTTTGTTTTTATGTTTTTTTTTTTCTTCTTTTTTTATTAAATAAATATCCATTGTAGTTTATTTCTTTTACTTCCTCGGCACCCCCTCCCCATTCTTTTGTTTATGTGTTACTGTTTTTCTTTTTCTCGTTTTTTTTTTTTTTTTTTTTTTTTTTTTTTTTTTTTTT